>JARFJB010002245.1:1020000-1030000 GCA_036346205.1 Vesta saturnalis
AGTAATTTAAAATGTTTTAAACGTTATAATTGATGAAAAATAAATCTTAGACATGATTATAAGCAAAATATTATTTTAACCTATATAATTTTAGAAGATTTTTAATATTTTAAAATGGAAATAATTTTAAAATACTACAATTAATAATTTAGAGAAAGAAATAGAAGATTTAAATTTAAAATGAGTGACATTGTCAATGAGACCAATATCAGGTATAAAAACCCAGTTTCTTATTCCGACGCTATAAATGTAAACAAAATTTAACAAACTATTATAGCTATTTTATAAAAAATTAAGGATACTGTTAAAACATAAGCCTGATATTCAGTCAAAATCAATTATCGAAAATTTGGTATTAAACTTTAATCTAATAGAATAATTTGAAAAGATGAACATGAAATTAATAAATTATGTAATACTATAAATGAATGTTGTTCAAATAAGATGAAGCAAATAAAAACAGAAATTCAATTAGTTATATTTGGAATTCCAGAATAATAGAAATGTTGAATCTTTAAATCACAAAATTTGAGATGGTATTAAAGAAATGACATTAAACCAAAAATTTATGTTTAATTACTTAAATAATCAAAAATTTGCTTATTGAAGTGACTAAAATTCGCTTTATTGATACATAAAATAAAAATGAAATATGGAAAATTTGCATTTAAAAGATTATATTTCGATAAGAAGATGTTATAGATGTTGCAAATTTAATCATAATCGAGTGATTGTAAAGCAAACGTTATTGTCCACTTTGTACAGATCATGAAGAGAAGGACACAATGAAGGTTATAAATGCCATTGTATAAATTACAACAATATAGTGAAAATAAGATTGATGTTACGCACAGTGCTAACAAAAGATTGTACAAGATCAAATATCATTAAAGAATTAAGAAAATACAGACTATTAAATGTATCCAATCAAACATGGAATCTTCAAAATTTACAAACATAAATTGTTTCAATTAAACATGAACCACTGAAGGATAGTTTGTAGTAATTTAATTAATTTAGTAATAAAACTAACGTAGATATATATTTGTTCAAGAATTATAATTTAGATAATAATATAGTTGAAATAACTGTAAATTATAAAATTTTTGCAAAGTTTAAAAAACTGGAATTTTTATATCATAAGAAATTATGGATTATGTCAAGTTTCTAAACAAGATTGGTGTAGTTGAAGATATGTTAAAATTTATCCATAAGTGCCTATTTTGATATTATTTATAATGTTATTGATAGTCTTAAGAATTTAGACAACGCTTTAAATTTTCTTAAAATAAAATATATTAATAGCGATTGATAGTTGCACGACTAAAATTGACATTTTAACAAATCAAATAGGAAAAGTAATGAAGACTGATAAATGTTATTAATAATTAATAATAATAATATCACATTTTTACAAAGAATATGCAGTTGTATAGATATGATAATCATTAATCATGTATATCTAAGATAACTGGAAAATTAGAAGAAGAAAGTTGTTCACCATCAATTAATTAGCTTTAGAATTTAAAACATATTACTGAATTTTGTAGAAATCAACAATCATTTATAGTTAAAAGACAATTTTGAAATTTTTAAAATAATTTAGTTAAAGAGTTTATTAATATGTTTATGTTGATAACAAATTTAGATATAAAATTAAAAGAATTGAAACGATACTAATTTTGAGGTCTTATGGATAAGTACGATTTAGCAATTCATGTTTGAAAATCTTTTACGTATCTAATAACAAAAGAATAAACATTTTGGTAAATCGGTTTCATGGTGGTCACATTTGGTGTTAAGAAAAGGATTAACGCATCTGGAAGAAGATTTCAAAGAACGATTCAAGACAAAATTACGACAAGAAAGAAAATTAATTTATTAAGAAGAAAAGAAAGTATCAAAATTAATAAAAGAAGAAATTTGTTGTGGAAAGAGTTTTGTAACTTAACTTCTGAAATTAATCCGTAATGATTATAAATGGCAAGTGGTAAACTTAAAAAACTTAGTTTAAGTATTACGCATGGAAGCTAATACTGCAGAAGACGTTGAATACATGATGGACTACTTTTATAAAATGATTCTAAAGAAGACGACAATGTTATCATAAATAAGAAGAAGAAAAGAATTAAACATAGAGAAATGACGATGATATAATTCCTTAAAGAAATAGAAGAAATTATAAAATAATCCCAAAATCTCAGGTAAAAATGGAATAACAAGTGACATTATTTAGATTTAAAATTATTTCCAAATTTTATTACTAGTATATATAATAAATGTTTAACGATTTTCTAAGTTTTATATTTTATTAAAAGAAGGAAAACATTTTAGAAACAGATAAATAGAATTATGCATCATTTTGACAAATATAATTATTTAAATCCAAACCAGTTTGATTTATTCAAAAGAGTACTTTGACGCTTTATTGCATTATTTTATTACTAAAATTACAATTAATAAAGAAATTGTCGTTATAGTTTAGATTAGAAGCATTTGACTCAGCATGGTCTGAATATTAAAAATTTAAAAGACAAAATGTAACAATTTACAAATATCAAAAGTATATTTTTCAAACAGAACTTGTATGTTCTTTAATGATATTAAATAAACAGAGAATTATAGAGGATACCCACAATTCTTGTTCAATTTTGAACTTACAATTAATGCATGCCAACATAAAATATTCAGCATACTGTAGCTTTACATTTGATGGTACTTTATATTTAATAAGCGGATATTTGTATGCAGAAATTATGCAAACACAGAATTATAAAAAGGTACTTAAATGGCAAAAACAAAAATTATGTTTAACGAAAATAAATCGATATATTTATTTAAAAAAAAATCTTTAGAACAATTAAAATTAACATTTATATTTATTATGTTCAAATATAATATTGTCAAGTATACGTTATGAAGTAATCATTTGTTATTTTAAATGAACTAATATATTTTATTTTCGAATTTACATAAATTTAGATAAAATTTTTTTATCATACAAAATGAAGTATTTAAATATTTCGATTTTTAAAAAATTTTAAAAATTACAATTGAATAACGATATTCCATTAATAACGAATATATCAAATTGTAATAAACAATAAGCGCTTGCCCGTTAACTATATATATTCATTGATATTTCACAGGTATTTTAAATCAACAAGACAACTTAAATCATTTATGTTGTTACTTAAACAAACTGTATTTTTATTAATTTTCTTTGTATTTTAAATTTAAATGGAGATATTTACAAATTAGAAAATACACACTATGTTATACTTTTAAGAAATGGAGAGGCGGTTTGTATACAGCAAGATGGAGCATCTCATAACTTTGGGCCTGTTGCTCAGCATCTTGTACATGTTTGATGATAGATGGATTGCCAATCAGGGTCCGTTTCGTTGGCCAGCTGATTTGGCTCTGATTTTGGTATTTGAGGTTACATTAAAATCAGGTATTTTCAAACCTGTTACGACAAAGGAAGATATGATCAGAGAGTCTTACTTGCTTTAATTTATAACACCGACATATTTCCAAAATTACAAGACATAACTTAATGAAAAGGATTCATAAATGTTTAGAAGTAGATGGTGCTAATTTTGAACACTTATTATAAAACTTTATTTGTTTAATATTACATTTAGTTATTTTGTTGTGTTATCTAATTAAATTAATACAAAATACCTAGTCAACGTTTTAATGATATCCACAATTAATAACTTTCAGGCTATTGGTTACTTTTCAGAATTAATAACCATGAAAAATAACAAATATCACAAATAATGGAATGTATCACCCTTTACTAATGTTGAAATAATGTTGTTATGTTTTAACTAAGATAATGAAATATCTCAAAAGTGGTTGATTAGGTATAGGGAATACCATACCAAACGAATTGTTAAAAATATACAAAATGTAAAAAAATGTTCTATTTGCAAAACTTGTAAATGATTTAAACTGTGCATGTTCTGTTTAAAATGTATGAAATATCATGATTGATATTAAATTATTATAAGTTAATTTTAATTGTAAAATATTTATTTGAACTTATTCACATAACAAATAATAATTTAATATTAATGTTGTTTATTAATTTTATATTGCAGGCTCATATTAAAAAATAATTGATTGTAATCTCATTATTAAACTTCAGTTCTATATACATGTAAAATTTATATATTGTTTGATCGCATTGTAATTATTGAAAGTACATTTTCAAATTACTGAGGTAAACTTTTTATTTCTGTATTTAATAAAATTAATAATTTTTATTACATATTTATTTATTATTCGTTATAACAAAAACTTATAATAATTTAATATTTTAAAAAGTATATGTGTAATTTTCATTATTGCAGGTACATATTCCTTAAAATAAGTAATTTGATTGTAATCTCATTATATTTAGAATTACATCAGTTCTATATAAAAGACAAAATTTAAAATGATTTCGATTTGATAGTGTTGTGGTACTCTATTGTACACGTATTCAAAATCGAATTAGGTACATTTTTATTTATGATTTCAAAATTAATAATATTTTATATTTTACAGATAAAACTTATAATAGCAAAAATAAGTTAGATGTTTTTCATTTACTAATTGTTATAAACCTTAGATAATAACGTACAATATTTATGAATGTTAAAATCGATATTGATAATTATTCAAATAAATTTAAATTAAAATTTTGCAAATGTTGAAATAAAGGTTGACAAAGATCAAATGAAATATGTAATTGGTAACGTCAATGAAAGATAAAGTGATACAATTTTTAAAGTTTTGTCATTTTTTATAATTGAACTTTTATTACTAATTGTATTAGCTGTGAAATAACTAACATTTATAAAAAACATAACAAGAAAAATATCACATAATGACACGCAACAAAAAGAAGGAAACAAACGAACGAAAAAGAAAAGCAACGAAATTATGTAAAAACAACGGAAAACGAGAAATGCGCGTAAAAAACAGTTAGAAACTTTGTAAAGTAAAAATGTATTATAATAGGTCTGTTACTGTTATTTATAATTAAACAGTTGTTATAATCTGTATACAAATTTGTTTAGTAAAAAATGTTGATCAAAATATATGTTCAACACATCATAAATTATGTTAATATTTAAAGCAATTTAACTATTATTTTAAATGTTATTCATATTTAACAACAACTTAAATTACATTGTTTTACCAATGCCTATTATGATGTCCAATATGTACAGGCTGTCCAAATTGAGGGCAAGCATGGGGATCTCGCTTATTATGAGATAGGATATAGAAATTCGGCACTTTTGCTAAATTCGATGCCGAGTAATAATCTGAAAAGAAATTTGAGCTAACTGAATGGATTTGGTTTTATGCTCAAAAACTAAAAATTTCGATTTTCGTTTTTCGCGTTTGGCCACCTTATTATTAGGAATTTTCAAAATTCGATTAAACATTATTAAGGCAACTTTTACGCACAATACTAATACGGTATTAAAAATATTATGCGACGTTTTGTTTATTCTGAACCATCATCAGGTTTATTTTTTCTTATCGGGGTTAAGATATTTTTATGGCGTTGGATGGAGAATGTTATGCTGATTTTAGCAATATATAACACTTCATGGTTTGATCGACTGCGAACTAAAATACTCTTAAATTAAAACTAAATATTACATTATCACGATACCCATGAATCAAACAAAACTCAGGAGTTGGCTTTTCATGTCATTTTCTAATTGTAAAAGGGTAATAACTGCAAGATCCTTTATTAAATTTGCAAGTTTCTTTAGAATGTTTTCAAATTCAGAAAACGAGACATGATAGGATATTTTATAGCTGCAATAGAAATAGTGTCAGAGCAGAACAAAGATATTTAGAGGAATATCCGGAGCAGCAACCAAACCAGAGATATTTTTTAAAATTAGACCAAAATTTGCGAGAATTTGGATGTTTTCAGAAACCTCGAAATGCATATGGTAGCAGACTAGACAGAGATGCCGAAGAAGAATTACATCAGGTACTATTTGTTAGTATTATACTAATTATAAGAATTTCACTTCACTGCTAATTTCAGCAGACATTTTTTTGGAGAGTTATGACTTTATGTTATCCATCTTAGGTTCAAGAAAATCCTTCAACATCTACCAGAGAAATAGAGCAAACTATTGAAGTGCCAAAACGACAGTTTGGCGAGTGTTACAACACCGTTATAAACCATTTAAGTTACACGTTAGTCAAACTCTTCGGCCTGGGGACGATATGAGACGGATTTTGTAACCAACTTAATACCAAAATGCTGGAAAATCGCAACTTTCTCAATCAAATAATTTGGACGGATGAGTGCAATTTTTCCACTAATGGAATGTTTAATCGTAATAACGAGCACTACTGGTCCGTTGAAAATCCACGAATTAACAGGCAAATGCGAGACAAGGCCACCGGTCCTTTAATGTGTGGGTTGGAATCTGGAAGGATAGTTGGGCCAATTATTTACGAAGGTATCCTAACGTCTCAACGCTACCTCGCATTTAACAAACGAAATATCAGACCTTTTGGATGATGTTCCGCTAAACGAAAGATGGACTTCTGGTGGCAAATGGACGGAGCTCCTCCTCATAATGCTGCGATAATAAGTGAATATCTTAACGGCGAATTTCCTGATAAATGGATGGGAAATAGGGACCACTTAGGTGGCCAAAAGTCCAGATTTAACCCTTTAGATTACTTCCTCTGGGGCTATTTAAAAATATGATTTATAAGACGCCACCGCAAAATATAGAAGAACTCCAGAATAGGGTTGTTCCAGGCGAACCATTCAAAGAAGCGTAAACAATTGTAGAAGAAGAATTCGTTACTGTATTCAAGAAGGAGGAAACTTGTTCGAACATTTATTATAATAATTTTGTTTGTTTGTCTGTGTAATTATTTTGTTGTTACCTATCGATAAATTTGCGTTGTCGCTATTATGACCGTGTTACATAGACATATTTGTTTGAGTTGTTTGTTAATGTTTTTTTAAATTGTTTAAATGTTTTATATTTTTTTTGGATGTTCTAACGAGTTTAACAAATTAAATAAGTAGAACTACTGTAATTATTCCTTGCTGGATCCAAGAAGGCGGAATCTTGTTCTTCGAATTTTTCTCATTATTTTAGTTCGCAGTCGATCAAACCATAAGTGTTATATATTGCTAAAATCAGCATAACATTCTCCATCCAACGACATAAAATATATCTTAACCCCATAAGAAAAATAAACCTGATGATGGTTCAGAATAAACGAAACGTCACATAATATTTTTAATACCGTATTAGTATTGTGCGTAAAAAGGTGCCTTAATAATGTTTAATCGAATTTTGAAAATTCCTAATAAGGTAGCCAAGCGCGAAGAACGAAAATCGAAATTTTTAGTTTTTTGAGCATAAAACCAAATCCATTCGAGTTAGCTCAAATTTCTTTTCAGATTATTACTCGGCATCGAATGTAGCAAAAGTGCCGAATTTAAACCTATATCCTATCTCTTATAATAAGCGAGATCCCCATGCTTGCCCTCGAATTTGGGACAGCCTGTACATACGCACCTATTACTTTCTTAGCATTTAAAATATCGTGATAATAAACAATAACATTTTAATTTATTTTTTTCTTATAAACAGTAAGATATAATATAATAAAAAGACAAACAACAACAAAATAATATTAATTAAAAATAAAGTATTACATTAAATGTTTAAAATGGCCGAGCACAAAAATCATGTCAATTCTATCGTTCATACTGTTAATTTCAAATATTTTAAGAGATTATAAATTTTTGACAGATGTAACTAATAAATAACTAATCACATTAACGTTAAACGTTAGACAAAGCCAACTTTAGTAAAATGATGTTATGGGAAAAACTTCCTTGTTAGATAACATTACAAATAAAACCAAATAACTTGAAAAATAGCGCAGATAGGTATAGGACATCCTAATTGGCATCGAAAGAAGATAAAAATATATCAATTTAGATACAGGGTGTTCCATTTAAAATAAAGCAGTTAAGGTGCTTTAAATGTTAACATAATTTTATGATGTTTTCTGACACCCTGTATAACTTTTTGATCAATCAAACATTTTTACTACAACACCAACACCAACTCTTGCTTCTAACATGTGGCCTAACGTTCAATACGTTATTTAAACGTACTTTATTTTATGACATTTTAAAATTTATGCTATAATTTTGAAATTTTTAATTATCTCAACAACTGTTTGAGATAGGAACATTGCAACAGTAACAGACCTTTACTTTAATTTCTACAATCCAAATTTAATTTTAATATGGTGTTTCATTTAAAAATAAACTTTGATATGTAACTTTTTAACACCTGTATAATTAAATATAATTTTAAATTATGTCCCAAAGGGTCTATATAAATGTACAAAATTCGTTTTCAAATGTGCAAGCGTTCTCGTAAGAGACCGAGGCGTATAGATTGGACCACCCAGTATATGTAGGTTGGAAGGTAAACATGGAATCGACAAAAAAACCGTAGTAACCACATTTAATTTTAAGCAAAATTGAACTAATTACTTAAAGCCCTTTGCATTATAAACTGGTTTCATCCTATATTATAATATATAAAATAATTTAGCTAAATAAAACCAATAATTTAAACCTTATGTACTAAAAACAGTTATATTTTAATTCTATTACGGCCAGTGTTATATCCAGAAAATAACAGTAAAATTGTAACAACAAAGGGCGATAATCTAAAGCTCATCAAATAGCAGCCACCGAATCAGCATGGCGCGGGATGAAGGTGCCTCATGTATAATAGACTTTTTCAAAAAGAAACAATGATGGTTCGAAACTGGGCGTATCAAATATAATACAATATTTTCTAAGACAGCGCAATAACCAAAATTTATCTAAAACTATGGCTTATTCCCAATTATAAAAATGGAGACCTGTGCCCTGTTAGACTCTTCTATAAAATGATGACGAAGAGAACTAAAATATTACAACCAGACCATTATTTTTAACACCTAACAAGTTTTGGAGTAATTCGGTCTGGTAAAAGCATTCCTGTTGGAATAAACGAAATTAGTAAGTGCTGCAGAAAAAAACTGGCATTGACATAAAACGTAAAAAGATTACTAACTTTTTTATTTTAATATTAATTGTAACAGATGAATTTCCAGATATTGAATTCCCGAAGCAAATTGAAGACACATTCGCTAGTAGATTACGGAAAACAAATTTCTTTATTCATTTTTGTTATAGAGCTAACAAATCCTAGGTTCTTGGAAATTTTGTTTTTATTTTCTATAGAATCTGCAACATATCCCTCGGCAACTGTATCGCTCCTCCTATTACCGTGCCATTTATAGCGTTCTAACATCGGCGTCACTATCTGCCAAGGTTTCAACTGAAGTTACGCGAAACGATTGACTGATTGTATTCATCAGTAACTTTGCAATATTTCCAGGGGTATATCGCCATCTGTTTTATAAGTACATTTGTAGAAATTTTCAGTTTTAGTTGTTTCGGTCATTTATTTAATTATGTCAATGTAGTTCAGGCTATCACCATTCAAAATTGTGAAGGTCCTGGACTACAAAATACTACTTCATTAAATATCACGTAGATCAACACTAACTTCCAACCTACAAAGTAGAATTAGAACAAATGAAGAAATTTTTATAATCATTTTGGGCTAATTATACATCCCCTTTTTCAATACGTTCATAACGAAAATAGGCAACATTGTAAGAAGAAAACAATAATCTATGTCAGATGGACTTTTAAAACTTCATGTGAGATTGAAGTTAATGGACATCTAGATGCTAACTTAAAAAAATTCCAAAGCCGCCCACTTCCATAAAATAGCGACAATACAGTTTAGGCATTTTCGATCATATTCAATTAATTTTTAAACTTAGTTTGCTTTATATTAAGAAACTTTACGAAGCAGAGCTATGTAAAATTTTCTTTAAAAACTATGCATTATATATTATTATAATA
>JARFJB010002245.1:1037500-1042500 GCA_036346205.1 Vesta saturnalis
AAAGTATTCCTCTCAATTTAATCGAATTCAAATGCATTAAAAGTAACTAATAAATACAACATGACGGCCAAACAGAAAGAAAACAGCTATTAAAATAACTAATGTCAAAACAATGCACAGGCAGGAAAAATAAATAATGCCATACAAGAAATGAAAGAATGAATATGCATTATGTATAAGCGAAATGAGATGGTCAGACTCAGGACAGATAAACATAAGAATCAGAGTATACTATCGGAACACAAATAGAATATCAAACTAGGAATAATAGTGAAGCAAATATCAAAGAGCCGTACTAAATTTTGTACCTATATCGGAAAGATTGCTATTACTTAATATCATAAAATCCAGTTAACATCATTCAACATGCGATGGAACCGATGACGAAGTGAACAACTCTACTCAATGATAACAAACGCGAAATTACCCAAACAAGACCTTAATTAATAATTGATTTTAATGCAAAGGTAAAAGGAAAAACTGGAGAACATATTGGGCCATACGGATTAAAAAGAAATGAAAGATGAACGACTTAGTATTTTGCGCAGAACAGCGACTAAAGTAATGAATACCTTCTTTGAACTCCCTAAAATTGTATACCTAATCACCAAAGGATACAGAAGGCGAATTGTGAGAAATCAAATCGATTATTTATTAGTAAACCACCGATATGGAACAGTGTTCAGTAAAACCTATGTGCAGATATTAATAGACCACAATATCGTAAAAATTAATATAAGAATGAAGAAAGTAAAAAGGAGAAACATGAATATAAATGTGACATAAGAAAACTAAAAAAACACTAAAGTGGATGAAAAATAGAGAAGAGCTAGCTGGTAGATTTATTATAAAATTACAAATGTAGAAGAAGAAACCCATAAGCTAAACGAGACAGTAGAAAATCAAGAAGGAATATTGAAGAAAAGTAAAGTAGCCAAGAAAAATCTTGGATGACCAATGAAATCCTAGAGCTAATGGAAAAAGAAGAAGTGTTAAAAATAAAGACATACAACAATATAAGAACATGAAAATTATAAGACAAAAGATAAGAGAAGAAAAGAAAAGGATATCAGAGATAAAATGTGAAGAAATAGAACTTTTCAAGAGAAACATGATGTTTAACATACACAGGAAAATTAAAGAAACAACTGGAAGATATAAATCGAGACCAGCTAATAAACATAAACAATGTCGGAAAAAGTAATCTAAAACGATATTATGAACACATGGAAAACTATATTGAACAACTTTTTGAAGACGATAGACCAGAACAGAAACATTAAAAGATTTTAAAATAGAGACAGGTCCAGAGATCTTAAATTTGAAGAGGTATATTGAAACAGATGAAAAACGCAAGGCCCAGGCCCAGATAAAACAAGTAGAATTCCTAAAACTTATGACGATGAAGGAATGGAATGGTTAACTGAAATATTTAATATATATACAATACGGGTAATATCCCAAGCAATGGCTTATCCAGCTATTAAAGAAACCAGCAAAAATGTGAAGACTTGAACAATATAATGAGCCATATGTTAAAAATATTTAAAATTTATTCAGAGACGCAGTACACCAGAAGCATTGTTCAGCGTACTTTTGTTAAAGATGCAGGATATGAACTGCGATGTCCATGCATGCTTTGTAGATTATAAAAAGCATTGACAGAGTACATCATGAAAAAGAAAGAAATCCAAGTAAAATGAAAGTTTAAAACAAATGGATTTTCATTTTGGTATCCATACTTGAAATTATAATTTGAAAGAAAATATTCGTTAGTGTCTTTGCAAATGATAGTTTTTGTATAAATGAATGTTCGTTATTTTAAATTGGTTGAATTTGTTAAATCATGTTGAGATTGCGTCATATCAAATTGAAATTAAAGAACGTATTCAATAATTACATTGTAATACGCATTTTACAAAAGTTAAAGTTAGCCGCCAGTTAGGCACCATTTCCGTTGATAAGATTTGATTTGAAACAAAGAATTTGATTTTATGTAACATAAAGGCTAGCGTTGCGAAATTTACCTTATATCAAATTACTTAGTAGAAGTAGGCTCTCTACGATGCAATCTCTTCCGACGATTTTCAGAACTTCGTGAATGCGCAAGTAGTAAATTGACTACTTTTTTCTTTTAATTGGCTAATTAGATATTTAAATACCAATGTGGCATGTGAAATTATTCACGACAGTGTATTTTCGACTTGGACCTATTATCGTTACGGTGACGTAGTTTTAGAACAACATTGTTCAAGGTTCGTGTTAAGGAACTGTCAGCAATGTTCATTACCTCACATTCTATAAGGGATCATATGTTGTTCAACCTTCACGAGACCAGTTTATCGTTTTGTGCAGTTGATCCATGACTTATTGAAATCCAGAAAGGCGTTTAGTGCTTAAATACCAAGTGCTTTTCGTCATTCTATGGAGAATTCTTCGCTGTTTAAAAAATACAACGTTTGCTAAGTTTCTAATGTAAGTTCACAGTGCGCTATTAAACAAATAATCTGCTGTAAATGAATAAATTTCGTAATTTAAAAATATTAAAATTATTCAGAACTTGTACATTATTAGTGTAAAGATAATAAGTAACGCGCTGTAAATGAACCAGCTGTTGGTGTATAGTTAACGTAGAATAAAGGTAACAAGTAGAACTAGAATAAAGTAAAGTAAAGAGAACGAATTTCGAATGAATATAAATATTAGTGTGCATACGATCAATTGAAATATGAATCAAATTGCGAGCTGAAAGGAAGCAGTCACTAGCTGTATGATACTGGAAGTTGCATTGCTAGCATCAATTATATCGACAGGTCATCCTTTGAATCATAGGTTCGATGTAACAAAAATTTATTTGACAAAATTAAATAAATTGTTGTGCTTTCGTTATTATGATATTTCTACGTACAAACCAATGAACGCACTGTTTTTGGAGATTAACTTTGATTATTTTATCGTCCAAGTTTTTAAGACCAGTACATTCATGCATTAATCATCTAAATTTATTAGTGTTCCATATTTGTTATTGTTGTATTCCAGGAAATTAAGTAAAAGCCCGTTAATGAAATCTAAGGGTCACAAATCTGTTTATTTTATTTACATTACATATATTTAGGTTATTGGACTTGTGTTTTTCTTTATGTAACTATTATTACACAGCATCTGACGATACGCATATTCAATGTTCGATTTTATTGAATTTGCTCTTCGAATTAACGTCATTACATTGTATTTGTTTAAATAAAACAATTTGAACGCTTTTCAATTCCTGCATTACTTTTTTTTTGACTTGAACATAATTGATTGCGATTTAAGAAATCTGATTTCAAGTGGTGGTGTACCAAATTACAGTGGTTATTTTTTTGTTGAAGTGAAATTGATTTAATAGAATCTTTTTTAGTAACGTAACGCAACAATAGATCACCATGTTTATATTATATATATATATATATATATATATATATATATATATATATATATATATATACCTTACTTCAATACTTTTCGAGAAATTAGTGTATTTGTTACATTTTTAGAAATTACGCCATTAACTCATGTCGATCAGTTAGAATTCTGTGATTTAAAAGATTACAAATGTGTTAAACGGTTTTTGGTTTATTAAGGTTATCAAGGTTATACGGTTGCTGGTCTTGAAAAGACCGTTTTACATTATGAGAGCATACTGCTGGATTTGTCACTACAGTAAATGTTCAAACTGATGACGTCTTCTTGAATGCATAGTCTAATTCTTTCTTCCAAATTTTGTCTGACTTTCTTAACGTATCTGGAGTATTGTGTCCGCATTTCTAATTCTCTCTTTCATATTGTCTGCAGTAGTAACGGAATATTGTAAACAATATTTTAATATATCCCCATAAAAAGTAATCCATTGGAGTAAGACAAGGCGATCTTGGTGGCCAATGACATGGTCCGTTCCTTCAATCCACTTATTAACAAATTTCTAGTTAAATAATTTCTAACTCTACGATCAAAGTGTGCGGTGCCCCATCTAATTGTAGCCATATTCCTCTAATGTTCAACGGAACGTTTTCGAGAAGTGTCCAAAGTCTCGCTTTAAAAATCTCAAAATTTTCTACCATTTAAATGACCATTGAAAAAGTATGGTCCAATTACCTGATCTCCAATAATTCCTGCCCATACGTTTATGCTCCAACGATTTTGGCGGTCAACAGTATTAAAAGCATGCCTATTCTCGGTATCATAATAGTGAAAATTATGTCTATTTACCAAACCGTTGTTGTGAAATGTTGATTCATCAGTAAACAAAACGAAATTTAAAAATCTTGTTGATCCCTATTTTTCAATTGCCACAAACAGAAATCTATTCGTTGTTGAAAGTCATTGCCATACAAATTTTGATGAATTTCTATGTGATAAGCATGAAATTTGTGTTTTTGAGAACTCTTCACACTTCTCTACTTAAATCTGTTTGTCTAGCAATTACTCTAGTACTAGTGTGAATTTTCAGCGATAGATCCTAATACTAAAACTCACTACTTCATTGCAGTTACCGGTTTACTTTTATTAGGTTTTGATAGGCAGTGATACCTGTGGCTCGAAATGTTTGTAAAGCCTTTCAAAAGCTCTCGTATCAGGATGGTTGCGATCAGGGTACTTTGGGCATAAACCCTGGAAGCCAAAGACAATTTTCATGGCATTCTCCTATGGTAACACCATATCCACTCTTTCTTGCACTGAATATTTCATTATAATGAAAAATCATCAATAGTTATAAACACTGTCGTATTTTGAAATACGTCAATATGACAGAAATGTTTATAAATAAAGAATCTAACTGATCGACATGAGTTAATGGCGTAATTTCTAAAATGTAACAAATACACTAATTTCTCGAAAAGTATTGAAGTAAGGTATAGGGAACCCTAATACAGTTCGAACTATTGTCAAAAGACTATTCCATTCCGATAAAATTTCTTGGGCGTTGTATTTAAAATAACAAAGATATTTAACTTTGAGTT
>JARFJB010002245.1:1047500-1292500 GCA_036346205.1 Vesta saturnalis
TAAAAAAATCGGCGTAATACATTGCTGCTTCGAACCAGGAACCCCACGTCGTTATTACTGGTTGAGGAGGCAATGGAGTTTCGGGAAATCTTTCCTTAAAGAATTGAACCCTCAAAGGAGCTTTTACAAATATGTTTTTACCATAACGAATCAATTCATTTACCAGTGGAAACTGCATACGTATGGTTTCGGCAACGCGATTTAAACCATAGGCTAAACATATGCAATGGATTTAATTGGCATAAAACACTTTTAAATTAATCCCCTCCCTTACCATATATGGTGCAGTATCTGTTAACATTTAGATTAGGCAAGAAGAAATTTGTTAATCATTAACAAATATTGCAATTGTGTTGCTATTTGTTTTTTCCAACTGGTTGGAAGCAATTAAAAATGCTCTTGTTTGTATATCTTCATTAAGAACTCCTATTGTTAGATTTGCAATATATCTTCCACAAGAGTCTGTAGTTTCGTCGACACTAAGCCAAATAAGATTATTGGCTACCGTATTTTTTTATTTCACCCATCATTTGATTGAACACTGAGTCCAAATAACCTTTACGCAACGTAGATTCAGTTGGAATTTTCCTACCACAATAAAAAGTCTTTAAACAACACATTGTCCAATTTCCTTAAAGGAATGTTGGCCGACACTAATGCGTTACACAGGTCATGGTGAAACGTGGTTTGTTCATCTTGTTTAGAAGTAGTAGCCAACGAATCAATAATAGTTGCTTGTTTATTTACACAGGATTTAAATTTTCTTAACTGTTCTTGGTGGTAATGTATTTGAGTGTGTTGTATTATATTATACTTTTTCGAACAAACCAATCTGTAATGTGAAATAAAGTACGTATTATTTATCAAAGAGTATTTAGTAATTTTATTAATTAATTCTTACCGTTTTCATACACGCTCTGCAAAACAATTTATTATTTTCAAATTTTATTTCGGGAAAATCCTTTATCCATTCTTCAACAGTAGGTTTAACTTTTGGCATTGTGTTACTATGAGCTGGATCTCACAATTGTTGCACACAACTTTCACTAACCAATTTTATTTAAGCACTGTAAAATATACCAACCCTTTCTCCAATTTATACGATTCAAACTGCCCCGTGAGAAGTAACAAAAACCATCTGGCAGTAATTCTAAGAAAGCTTTGCATTGAACGAACTGTTATGGATTAAAATTTAGTCTTTTTAGAATTTTTTAAATTACCAAAGATCTTGTTACCTGTTAGACCCAGGGACTAGTAGAATAATAAGTCAGTATGCAAACAACCCTTGTTGTCACAAGTTTAAGTAATTTTGAAAGGCAGATGTTTGCGCATTTAAAAGTCGCGGTAGGGTTTAGAGGTTTCTTTATAAAATAAATAATTTCAAAGGACCCTGCACACCTCTTATGGGTTTTTAGACCACAGTCAAATTTAATGAAATTTTAATATGTTATAGACTAAAACTATCTGAACAATATTTGTCATTGGACTAACTTAATATAATGGCTAGTTTTTGATATACAGGGCGTTAAAGTAATAGTGTCTAATAAGAATAATGGCTGTTCAGTGGGTTTTAACATTGATATACGCAAGTGTTACCATTACATATTATACTTTTTTGTAATTTTTATTATTATGTACTTTCTAACATTTTATACAGGGTGTTTCAACAAAAATTAGTATTAAATATGATTATTTACATGATAAAAAGTGGAACTTATACCAAAAATAAACAACCTAATATTTACATGATTTATATACAAGCAACGGAACATTTAGACGGCAGCATGTCTGTTTAAAACATCTTGAGTAGCGGATAGCACTTTGGTTTGCGGTAGCCTAATAACTTCTTCGTGCCTTGCATAGCCCAAAAACCAAATAACTGCTGCTACATGTGCACACATTCCTATAGTTCGCGCTCCTGTTTTGCATTGGCAATAGTAACCAAATATAGGACCATCTTCTTGTTCAGCATCATTATCAGGAACAGGGTTATAGCTAATTATTATTTGATATTTAATTTGATTTCTATGTCTAGATCTAATTCTAAGCCGAACGAGATTTAATTTCGAAAAAGTGGTTGCCCAGTTGGTGATTGTTATCCTGTATGTAAGAAGGTGCTAGTTTAAGTTGAAAAGTTCCGTAAGTTATGCGTCTTAATTGACCTATATTTAGAACTGGAAAATTGTCTAATTGGTTTTATTCTAAAGCCCATCTGCCGTGCCGCCTCAACAAGCCTTCATTTTCCGCTCTAGCTTGTACATGATTAGGTTCGTTTACCATTTGAAGCATTTCTTGTGCTAGTTCTTCATTTGCTTCTTCCATATGTAATGATGGATGGTAGCGGTTTATTAGGGCACAGGCAACACGGAAAAATGTCCGCAAATTGGGTATTTGGGCAATTGAAAAGCAGTTACGAAAAATTTTAAATATTGACTGAACGTGTCCGTTTCGAGCTTCTACTACCCACCTTTGCTTAGTAATAATTCTGCTAGCGTTCGCTTCTACAGTTGGCAATTGACGTCTACCTTCTAGCGCTGGTGGAATTTGCACAGATATGCCAATATTATTTAAAAATTCCCGAGCATCTCGGTAGCCTCTATCCACAATCACATCACCAGGTTGCAGCCAGTGTCTTAGTTCCTGATCCTGATTATATTGGTATCTTAATATACTCGCATCATTATTTCTTTGGTCGGAAAAGTATTGACCATGAACATCCAAAATATATCCATCTGGGGCAACAACTAGCTCTGGCTTAGCAAGATGGCAATGTTTGTGAACTAAATATGACTGCCTGAGGGTCTGAAAATTTTTGCTACGCTCTATGTTAACATAAGTGGCATCGATACAAATAATGGCTTTTGGGTTTTCAGCTTCCTCATTAAATAACTCATTTGCAAATCTGGTAACGTGTTCAGCAATAAATTGGTTACGATTTATGTGACGAGGTCCTAAATTCTGGGGCACAAAATTATTAACTTTTTGAATTGCCAATGAGACACCCAATGTTCTCGCTTTCCTTTTTACATCGAAGCCCTAACTATAAAACAAAACATCTTCATCGCCTGAAGACATGACACAACTGACTGAATTCGAGTTTGTCTAGTGTGTATTCATAGATGCAACCAGTTGCATGTAACTCGTTGCATGAAACTGGTTGTGTGCAACGAGTTGCTTCAGTGTGCACTGCGCCTTAAAAACTACACTACGTAGAAACTGGAGGTTTTTCGTAATAAATTCTATAACGTCTGGTAGTATTCGCCGTGAAGGTTTGGAGACAACCATGTACGTGGAAACGATTAATTTCCAAGTATATGTCACGTTAATCAGACTACCGCTTTAATTTAATTTCCAAGTAACATAAAAATAATAAGAGATCAACACGTCAACTGGCACTTCGAAAATATACTGGGTAGCCAAACAAGGAGGGGGTGTACAAAGATTGTTATAATGTGACACTGTAATGTGCTTCGTTTTTAAAGAATTGTGTACTAGAAATTAGGCAATATTACTTATCATAACTTGATTTTTGTATCGAAACCATCCAAAATCCTGTGAAAAAACTAGGCTTGTAAAAAATCAGGCACATAAAACATTTTTTCTAAACCATACTTTCAAAAACAAGCGGACAACTATTCAGGCAAGGCTACAGATACTTAGGTCAAGAGTCCAAAGATGCCTCAACTCTTTCATCAAGTACAAAGTTCTTCGTTATCAACACAGTAGTTTTGATTTCTTACCAAAATCATCAATCAAAACTTTTCCTCTCAGTGTTCATCTAACAACAATACCAACTGCTCTTCATGTTCTTCGTATTGTCAATTAATGCTTAACTTTCCTTGTTGCTCAGAATTCTTGCGTTTTACGATATATACGTTTACTAAACTCAATAAAAAGTATCATATTTTATCATATTCTGAAGTTTTTTTCATATTTCGTTAAAATTTTCATAACATACGAAATGTTTCATATTTTTTTCATGTTTCGTTTTTATTTTGCATATTTATTTCATAAATTAGGAATTTTTATAAATAAAATATTGTACCTTCAAGAGACTAAAATCTTGTCATTATTACTGTCAGGACAATGTGGTTTTGATAGAAAAATTCAGATAGAAAAAATCTGTCAGTATGATGCACAGTTGTCATCAGTTATCAGTCCGATATTAGTCTCTTAAAGACAAAATAGTATATTGTGTTCGAGGTGTAAGTTGATTAATATTTCGCTCAATAATGATCAACTTAGCAATCTACTCTTTTTTTGCATTCAAGGCTTCCATTTACTTTCATGTTTATATAGTTACTCTAAGTTGGTGCAGTCAGGTTGTAGGGGGTATTTTAAAATTTGCATTTAAATTACTTTTAAATACAATTTTTTAAGTATTTTGTGCGTTATTTTATCGATTTATTATGTCCGAAATCAACGTTGGTGAATGGTGCAGTGCGTTTAAATGTTACACGTCAGATGGGGAAGTAGTTTTTTGTAATGTGTGTAGTTCACCTCGAAAATTTATACTGAAGCATCACACTATGCCGTACTCGAAAGACATCCCTTTGATATATTCAAAATTAATGTCGAGGTCCTTCAGGTCACAGTAACTAGATTATTCCTCCACACAAGCGACCTACTCTTGTCCACCAACAATCTAATTCACAGCTACAGTATTCAGGATGTATTTAACGCCTACCTAAAAAAATTATCAAACCTCCACTATATCTGCATGTCCGGTCAAGCCCTTGAAAACAAACGATTCGCTTAGCCTGATTGGTGTCGAATTCAAAACGTACCCTTTGACCTAAGCATACTCCATCTTTGACGTCATCAGTTGCTAGGCCTCAGCTTGCTCTGCCGGGTTATGAGGTTTTCCTCTCTGGCTACATTGTACCCTATAAATAAGACTTAACCTAGAGTACTGATCACATATTTCGGGATGGATCCCTGTCACCACGCTTGTGACTCCTAACGCTATCTGGAAGATCCGCTTTATTAACGATCCACAACGATTTAGATTGTATTTTACGTCTAAGAGGACTCAAACGTGTTAACTTTTCTAAAAAAAATTACCAAAACCCCACTCTATCCGCATGCCCTGTCAAGTCATAGACAACAAACGATTCACTTAACACGATTCCTGTGGCATTCGAGAAAAATCTCCGTTTACATAAGCATATTCTGTCTTTGACATCATCAATTGCCAAAGACTAGGCTTCTTCATCCGGGTTGGGAGCTTTTTCTCTCTAGCCACCTAGTATACTTCTTGGACTTAATCTGGAGCACTGATTACATATTTTGGGATGGATCCGTCTCACCAAGCTTGTCATTGGTAACACTACCTCGAAGATAGCTTTCCGGTTTATTAACGATCGTAGCTTCGCAAATAATCTGTTTTATCCCAAACATCGTCGTCTTGTGGGCTATCTTGTTTGTATTATCATTACCAAGGCTTCTACTTTTGTAGAAAATCGTGGATGTTAGTTCTGCAAGTAACGAAGGTTACATAATAAATGGAATAAGTAGATAATAAGCATAAAGTTCCTGTTCAAAACGAAGAGCGTCTTCCTAATTTAGATTATAAATAAAATACAAAGTGTAATGCTTGAGCTAAACCAACTCAAAGTGGTTACTATCGACGAATTAGTTACATTCCGTTTATTTAACCAAATTAACATATTGCGTATAGATCACCAGTTGAGTAACCAACACACACAGGAAAAGGAAAAGGCAACGTATTTCATTCCCGGACTGCTCGAGCTCCCCGATCTCCTTCAGCCACAATCATGGATTCCCAGCATACATACATACATTACGTATATATGCATGGTGGGTTTAAGGATATGCGTGGTCAGGATAGGATCGGAAGGAACGGAGTTAGGGAACACCCGAAATTTGTCAATTTGGCCTGAACAGGTTTACCGCAAACCACACTCAACACAAGTGACTGGTTTGGAGTAGGTGAGTTACGAAAAGCTGATAACTTTGTTTAGATAACAGAGAACCTTTTCTTACAATTTGAATGCGATTTTGTTGTATAAACAAGTATAACATCAGTTAAATGTAGGTCGTTCTTTAGATGCACATAAATTTACGAAAAGCTTCTTTTTGCATAATGTGATGGTTTCAAGCAAAATTTCAAACCTTTTAATAGTATATTACGTAATAAGTGTTGTAAAAGGCAAATTACGCGGCTTCGTGCGTAATTCCATGAGTGCGTAATTGATTTACAATACGCATTACGTACTGTGCTTTACCTACGACCATTTACAGTGTGTCAAAAAATCTGGACTACTTTTAATACTTTCATTATTATCAGGTATTGTAAATGATTTTTATTTTAGTTGTTTTTTTTTTGTTGTTCGTTCCATGTATACAGGGAGATCTAAAAACTAGTTATGACAGGGTATTCATTTCTTCAAATGGGATACCCTGTATATTATTGCTTTTTTAGATTTTTGAACAATTTTATTTCATAACAAACAAAATACACCCACGTACCACACAAAATTAAAAAAAAAACCGAGCGCGTTACAATAGCTACGCTCTCATCATCAGCGGTTGACTTATGATGGCGTAGCTATTGAAACACGTTCGGTGTTTTTAATTTTGTGTGGTAGGTGGGTGTATTTTGTTTGTTACAGGTCCTGTCACAGTTCCAGTGCTCCAGATTTTTCAATTTTATTCCGAACAATTTTACGAAATTATAGAGGATATATGTCTCACAACTTTGATGATCATATAGGATATAATTCGTTCTATTTACTACTACGTTAGAAACATTATAATTATTTATGGTTACTGTACAATTATTAAATATATTAGAAGTATCTCGGTTTGTCGAATCATATGACATTGTAATATTTTCATTTGTTGAGGTTGTATTACTATTATATAAAATAGTGGAGGATATTCTCGATGAGTAAAGTAGGTTGTTTTTTAAGGAATTGTCAACATAACCTTCTGCTACGGAAGATAACTGACAGCCACCATGTTTCTTCAAATCCAATAGATCCCCGCCAGCATCGACTAAGATAGTTGCCGAGGATCTGCGAAAACAGTGTCCTGTGTAGCGGTTAGGATTTCTTAGTTTAAGAAATTTTGCATTATATATTGGTATACTGCCTAATTTGTTTATCCCAAAGAGTTGTTTGGTGCATTTTCCATTTACATATTTTCAAAAAAAGGTAAATTTTCATTTAGTATTGTCTTGCGTATAATGTAATATTTTTTTTATTCTAGAATAAAAATGGTCAGAGACCATACAAGAACGTTGAACTTTGGTTTTTGTATTTGGAATTTTAATAATGACGGATTTTCCCGTCCTAAACATTTCCAATTTTCATATCTCTTAGTTCCTGTTTTCGACATGCACCACTTACGCCAATTATAAGAACAGTCTAAAAAGAAAAATTACTGTAAGTGTGGAAAATAGTATTAGTGGATATATTTTACTTCATAAACAAGTACTGATTGTCAGGAGCCGTTTCGACGAAATCTTGAATATTTTTGGGCGTTAAAATTTTGGCTTTTGTGCTTCTGAAGCCATCCGATTTCCTTTTTAATAGCGCTATTACTTTGAAATAGGCACCTACATTTATGTTGTTTTTTATGTTTAGAGTCGATCTAAGCATTGAGTAAAAGGCCCATAGACAGCTAGGTTTCATTTTTTCCGACAGGTGTTGAAAATATGCTACCAAAACATTTTCGAAGAAAGAATTCACCTTATTTTTTAGTCTCCAGTTCATGAATATACTGTAACAATTTTCGTAGCCTTCGAGGGATTTACTTGGCAGTAAATGCTATTTTTGCAATTACCATCACCATGAGAATTAAATTTTCGTTCTCACTATCACTTGACATATTGATTAGAACGTATTTGTCTTTCAAAACAGTTTCTTTGTATTATTTTGAATTTGACAGTTGCCATGACTACGCTGCTGAAGGGCGATTGCGCGATCATGAAGTGTCATGACCTATTGCTTGTATTCCCCCAGGACATTAAGAGAAAGTAAAAAAAATTGTATGTTGCCCAGCACATCAACAATTTGGTTTTATTATCGGTGCCAGGAAGGCGGTGCCGAGCACTCCTAGACCCACAGCAATAGGAAAGAGCAAACGATGTAAACTTCTTTTATTCTTTATGAGCACGTTAGACCAAAACTTAAATCTTATTGTCTAATATTAATTTCAGGAAAGCGAATCTAAATGCAATGTAAAAAGCACACCTTTAAAATAGAACAAAAATTCTATATCAACTGTTAATAATGGATCTTTCACTGCTTAAGAAAAAATGGCATCCAGTTAACCTTTTGGAGTAGCTATCTCTCAAACGATGATTTGTGAGAGTTTAACACAATTGACACAGTATACCTTTCCTGATCCACTAGCGTTATCGTATTTACATTGAACTATGTAAACTGGGGGTATCTAGGAAAACGACAAAACCAAGATAACCGCCAAGGTAACTCTCCTGTGACAAATCTATAAAACACATTAATCATTGATTGATGGAAGACATACTTTCAAGGCTCATTCAGACGTCCACCTACAATACCTATCTTAGAAAACCAAACAACAAAAAATTTAAACCTTAAAGGGATCATGTAATATATAATATGGAACGTCTTTTAATTCCCTACATAATAATTCGTATTTTTTTAAATTTCATGGATTTGTTTCCGAGAACAACTAATTTTATTAATTTTTGGTTTAGTAAACAAAAAGGTGTTAAACTGTGCCCAACATTAAAAAACCTGGGTGACCACTTTTACACTTCCAGAAGCGTCTCCTTGAAGGTACCGCGATAAAAAGGACACAGAAATAAGGACGCGCTAATATAAAGACTGACGTAAACAGGGTGTCCGTTATAAAAGGACGCAGCGGCAAAATTACGTAAGACAAAACAACGTATCCAACAAAATTCACAAGCAAATTCGTCGTAAAACAATAATAAATTAATAAAGCTTTATAATTTCTAATAGCTTCTATAAATTCTCCTTTCGCACTTTATCCAGGCATAGGTTGACAACGAATCGTTGGTGATAAGTTTATTGTGATTATTGGTGGAATATCTTATCGGAATTAATTTAATGTGTCCCTCATTTCTTTATCATCTATTCCAACTTTTTAAAGTTTATATTTTGGAGTAATATATCTACCAATTTAATAGCTAACGGCTTTGGTTAACTTAAATTGTTGATGCTGGGTATACTAATAAATTTCCTTACAAAATAGAAAAAAATTCTCCATTAGGTGGAAGAACAAAAAACAGTTATGTATTTGTGGTCAGGTATTATTAAATATCACCAGAGTCTTTCAACCTCGTGCTCCAACTTAGGCCCATCCATTTTTTACCGCGTCCTAATTTCGCCGCAGCCATATTTTCCTGCGGCCTTATGTCACACGTGCCTTTTTATCCTGTATTCGAATATCCTCGTCCTATTGCCACCGTCCATAATTCCGAGTTCTTTTGTCGTGTATCTTACCTTGGTCGTTATTTGAAGAGGATTTCACATACTGTATATACAAATGTAATGTGAGTTCAAAATGGTACAGAAACACCATAGGTTGGAGTTTATAATGATGTACATAGCATCAACTGTTACTTAGTTAGAGTGACGCCAGAAACCTACAGACCGTAAATATATAAAACTACTTCAAATTAAATAAGAACAAATAATACAAATTCGTTGAACGGCGTGGTTATTTAAACACGCCAGAATGATTGGAAATGTACGGAAGATATACTGTAAAATATATCTAGAAATAGCGCTATGTACTGAACTAAATTTGTATATAAATTTACGTATTTTAGGGTTTTGAGTCAAGTGGTTTTTCAAAAGTTTGTACCTAGAGGAATGATATGAAAACCATACTCATAACGAATAGTCTGGGTTCCATCGCAATCAACTGCTACCAACGGTGCTTCACTAACACTCACTGTAAGAAAATTATTAAGCAATGTAATTTGGTGTCCATATACAGACGCCACTTCGCAAAGTGTAGCCAAGTTGATGTACGCAAAGATAGAATGATGTATGCATATATATATATATATATATATATATATATATATATATATATATATATATATATATATAGACACACACACATACATACATACATTAGGTAGTAAAAAAAACCTGTAATACGATCGATAGGTTGTTTGAAAATCCCAAACAGACAACACTGAGGTTAAACGCGAACGTCATAATTTGAAATGAACTATAATGGAACTTCCCCTCCCCTGGGGATCACGAAGTGTGAGTTGCACCGTCAAGCAATTTGAGACGATCCACCCCCACATTCATTAGTTACTAATCGAAAAATGTTAAAATTTTCTTAATCGCCACATTGGGGTTAACCCTGGATTGTTGATATCCGTTTACACAAGTGTGTAGAAAAATATGGCGTTGCAATGATCACATTATCTAGATATATATACACGTATGATTCTAAATCTCTCTCAGAAGTGTATCTGTACACTTTTTCCAAGTTGCTGGTACATTGCGCAAACCAGGCGACATACGTATGAATTGGAAAGACCACGGTCCACAACTATAAATGCTGTTTTATTTTTTCACAATTTATGAAGACAAATTTGCCAATATCCATTTTTTAAATCAATACACAAAAGAATTTTGACATTCCATAACTATTCTAACGTAATAGAGTTGTAGGGTAACGGGTACGCGTTTTTTAGTAACGTATTAACAATAACAGTACATCTAGTTACTTAGTTATTATATTTTGTAGACATGGTGACAACGGATATCATTTTTGTTTTATGATATTTTAATGATATGACTAACTCCTTTTACACAACCTAATTTTACTCGTAGCATCTTATCGTAACAAAGAATTTAATCAGTTACGTTGCTCGTTTTCTAAATTAAAGCTAGATGTAATATCGGTACTAACTGTTAGAACTTGATTTACGAGAATATTTATGCGCCTTAAAAAATCTATATCAAAAATATTTTTATCGTCAATATGTGGAAGTCCAGGGCCGGCAATAAAATACGACTAACCTTTATACAAATAGGTAGTTTTATTGTACCTACTCGCTATATCCCAGTCATAGTAGACATGAAGTTTTTGTAATTCCTGACTTAAAACAAAAATTCCGTAACGGTTCTTTACCACAGTGAGTTACTATATTCTCAACAACCCTTGACACGCTTTGCCCCGTTTATAGTTATTTTTGTAATTAAGCTCTTAGACGATCGCTACACTTAATGTGGTTCTAATATATTTTTATAAAATAAAATTATTCTTGATTTATCAGCATATTGATGCAGAGTTATTAATTTTTTACACGCTTTCGCAAATTTTAAATATAACTCGCATTGGTAAGACCTGCCGCTCTAAGATGGACCTAAAATTTTAATTTTCATTTTTTGTAGTTGCTCAGTTTCTGATGGACCCTTGGCAAGTCTGACAAACAAGTTTGTGCTATATGCAAGATATTGACTAACAATCTTCTGGACCTTGAACTCGCAACTGAATTTTTTCAATTCATACTCGCAATCAAACGGTTGGTATTAAAATTTAAGTAAACAAAAAAACCTTGCAATCATTTATTTTCGTATTTGATCCGCTTACCTCTTATAAATCAACATTGGAATTAAACAAAATACAGTTAATTCCTAGCTACAGGATACTCTTCGACTCAATAAAGGAATTTACACTCATGACCTTGTGCGCACCAGTAAGCCTTCTATATAAACACAAGTACTTTCGTAGTAAAGTTCAAGGGTTTTAAATACCAAAAAATACATTGTGAAAAAGAGTCTTAACAAGAATTCAGGACGGTATGTAGTTAATAACCTATATTGGAGTAACTAGGTACCTCCGGAAAATAGTTGCTGCTATTTAGTTTAGTAATAATAAACAACAGTAAACAATACTTTATTAATAAGTAGTAGTAATTATTCAACAAGCAAAGAGTATGAAAAATTATTATTAATTTTATTAAATACATAATTGAAAAGTTTACCTCGGGTGGGATTTGAACCTACGACCTGTACTTTAGTAGAGTGCCCCGCTAACCAACTGCGCTATCGAGATTCAAGTCCCAATCGATGTAAATTTTGTCTTTATGCATGTAGAACTGAAGTAAATTCTAAATAGAATGAGATTTCAACCGAATTACTTATATTAATCGAACATGAGCCTGCAATATCGCAAGTATTCGCACATACCAAAGCAACTTGACTAATATTAAGTTTTGTTATGGACGAATAAGTTCAAAAGTGAATATGTAAGTAAAAATTATTATTAATTTTATTAAATAAATAAATACACAGTTTACCACGAATAGAATTTGAATCTCGCTAGCGCAGTTGGTTAGCGCGGTACTCTAGCAAAGTGAAGGTCGTAGGTTCAAATCCTACCCGTGGTAAACTTTTTATTTATGTATTTAATAAAATAATAATAATATATTACCTTTATATTCTATCAATATTTAGTCAATTGCTATTTACACTATTATAAATAATTTGGTTGTAATCATATTTAAATCATTATACATAAAGACAATTACATCGATTGGGTTGAACTTGATGGTGCAGTTAGATTGCACTCTAGCAATAAATGTTGTAGGTTCAAATCTCATAAACTTTTATGTATGTAATAAAATTAATAATAAATTACATATTTACCTTTGAACTTATTCGTTCATAACAAAACTTATAATAATTTAATATTAGTCAAGTTGCTTTGGTATGTGTGAATCTTTCGATATTGCAGGCTCACATTCCATTAATATAAGTAATTTAATTGTAATCTCATTATATTTAGAATTTACATCAGTTCTACATACATAAACACAAAATTTACATCGATTGGGGCTTGAACCTTGGTGGCGCAGTTGGTTAGCGCGGTACTCTAGCAAAGTACAGGTCGCAGGTTCAAATCTTACTCGAGGTAAACTTTTTATTTATGTATTTAATAAAATTAATAATAATTTTTAATTACATATTTACCTTTGAACTTATTCGTTCATAACAAGAACTTATTAGTCAAGTTGCTTTGGTATGTGTGAATCCTTGCGATATTGCAGGCACACATTCCATTAATATAAGTAATTTGATTGTAATCATCTCATTATATTTAGAATGTACATCAGTTCTACATACATAAAGACAAAATTTACATCGATTGGGGCTTGAACCTTGATGGCGCAGTTGGTTAGCGCGGTACTCTAGCAAAGTACAGGTCGTAGGTTCAAATCTTACTCGAGGTAAACTTTTTATTTATGTATTTAATAAAATTAATAATATATTTTAATTACATATTTACTTTTGAACTTATTCGTTCATAACGAAACTTATAATAAGCAAAGAGTATAGCTACAAACACAAAATTCTTGGTGAATCATGTGGACACCCATACATATGCACACTTACTCGATAAACTTCTTCATTGCTTCTATTGAAAACCACTAGTAAATTTTATCTTATTTCTTTATTTCAAGAAAATACAGTTGGTAAAATATTTGTAACAAGTGTGTATATTTATTCATTTATTTATTAGTAGGAGATTTGTGGTAAATTAACCTTAGAAACAAATTTGTGTTAATAAAAAAGTGGACTGTAAAGTAATAACTTTTAAGTAAGTACACTATTACATATAATGAATTTTAAAAATAAACAAGTTTATTCCAAAAATAGGTTTGAATTTCAAAATTATCTGGGGATTTAATTTGTATTATAAGTAAAGAAAAGTATTGTTCTTCTTTGCGAATCGAGATTCTTCTAATCCAGGCGCAGCCGAGATGAGTAAAGAAGAACCTACCATTCGGAAATTAAATGGAAATTTATTACATTTTATAAGAAATTATTTAAATAATACATGACAAGCGCGAGAATCAAATTGCCGTTTCCAGCACTGCAGCAACTAAACAAAAATTTTGTCAAGTATTATCGCCTGAAAATGGAAGTAATGAAAATAATTCTGGAATATCAGCATTAGCACTTGAAGCTGTTGCTAGTTTATTACCCTTGAAATCACGAGATAAATATGAGAAGACCTACAATCTTAGATCTTAGATGACTTCAAAAAATGTAAGGTATATCGACGAAGAAGTTATGCTTGCTTTTTTTCATGAAACGGTTAGTTTTCCTGAATACATTTATTTTAAGTTTTATCTTTATATTTGATTAGAGGCTGAAAGACTGAAATCTTCTACGCTGTGGTCGACATATTCCATGTTGAAAAGTACGTTGAGATTGAGAGAAAATGTCGATGCATCGAATTATGGGAAGTTACAGTTATATTTAAAACACGAAGTGAGGGATATGAAGCAAAAAGATTAAAAATTCTATCGCAGGATGATGTGTAAAATTTTTTGGCAGAAGCGCCTGCCGATACTTATGATTAAAATGGCGTTAATTTTCAGTCTGTATGGGGTATGTAGTAGTGAGGAGCTAAGAAAGTTAAAAGAAAGTTAAATGTGAAGGATATCGAGGATACCGGCTCTATTTTGGTTGTCACCCTACATGACACTAAGACAAAGAAGAAGCGTATAGTCACATTTATGACAGAAATGAGAGGAATTAATGAGTTTGAGTTGTACAGGAGATATGTAAGCTTGCGTCTAAAATATATTAATCACTCAAGATTGCTCATATTTCATATGAACAATAAATGTACAGTGTAACCTGTGGGGATCCACAGTTTCTACAAGATGTCGAAGAAAATTGCCCATTATTTGAAATTACCTAACACTGGACACTGTCTACGTCGAACGTCAACTACTTTGCTTGCTGATGGTGGAGCGGATATCAGGAGGCTCAAAAATCATGGATGATAGCGATCAAACACGACTGCAGAAGAATATACAGAAGAAAGCATAAACAATAAAATGGCGACTTCGAAAATGATTTTTTATCATCCATCATCGCCAAACTGTGGATGCCAGAATCCATCAGATGTTGTCCTAGGACGTACTGAATTACAGTTGGCTCCTGCATGTAGCGATTGATCATTTTCTACGTCAAATGGAGTTCACCTGGAGGCTTTATCAAAATCGTCACTATTATTTAATGATTTACAGTTAATACATTATACAAGCGTAAGTTTTTCTAATAGTTGTACGTTTAATATTTATTCCAGTAAATAATTAATAATTCTTTATAAAGAAATGGTTGCTATAAAGAAAGATACTTTTCATTACGATTTGTAGTAAGGAAATATGGTTCATTTCTACTGAGTGTCCGACAAAAAATTTTAATATTCAATCTTTTTCCCAAATTAACGATGGATTCTTCAAACAGTATCATTTATAAATTAATTCAGATTAAAACTACATTTATCTCATCCAAACTTTCCCTATGAATAGTTTCGAACCAAAAAAACAGTCATGGGTGCCCTCCATACGTGTACGTTACTATGATTCTACATAAAGCTATCCTGTCGTTTGTGAAAAACTAAACTTGTAAGAAAGGTGACATTAGGCTAAGTAAAACTTACGATAATTGTAATATCAATTCTTTGACTGACTTCATCTTAAAACATGAAATAAATTCAATAATGATTCTACAGCCTTGATATCGAAAATAACTAAATCGTACCTGAAGCCGGTCTGAGGTCGTCAGCTTCTAAATATGTGAATTAACAGGAACCCCTAGAAAAATAACCATAAGAATCGGAGAGAACTGAGAGACAATGTTAATAAGAATTTATGTCAGATGGGAGGTTGAGGTTATGTATTTATGACCATGTTTTTCTTGACAAATAAATATATTCAGATATGTTCGTGAAATTTTTGTTGACTTGACGGTACGCGATAATTACGAGACTTTAACTTTACACATTCCTTAAATGTTATAATATAAAAGGAAATAGACCTACAATACTATACTGAACATAAACTTAAATGATTACTTCCAAAATTAAGTGTCTTTACATTTTCATGTTATCGCGTTTTACTTTTTTGATACAGCATGAATTCCGTTACTAATTTATAAAATTAGTTAACACGCTAATGCCTTTTTTGTACATTTTCTTTTGTGTTTTGTTTAGTAATTAAATCATTAATAATATTGATAAGCGTAGTACATAAAATTATAAATGTAGTTCACTTTAAATAATTAAGGCACCGAAAAGCATAAACGAAAAAATAAATTAAGTTCTTTTGTTAGGTGAGTTATTGTGAAAGGCAAATAATTAGGTTTTTTTCTTCATTTAATCTTTATAAAATTATTTTTGCTTTTAATGTTTCATATTATCCACCCTAAAAATATAATAGAAAGTACACCCTAAATTACGCACATCAAAGGAGAAATTCGTTCATGTTAACTTTGTAAAATATGTTGACGTTTAGTATATAGATACATTTTTCCACGTAATTTGGTAAATAATCTCGGAAATGAGTCCTTTCAAATGGAAAACTGTATTCGTAAATGTATATAGGTCAAAATTTCTTATTTTTGCAAAAGATTCGGTTTTTAAGACGGAATGGTATAAAGTTTTTATAACTTCTTTATAAACTGTCATATCAGTTGATTTCTTATGAAATTAATTTGTAATTATATGCAAAAATTGTATAATTAGGTATCTGTTAATATAAATTCTTTGATGTAATATTAATTGGATAAACAATAATTAATGTCATCTAAGAGTTGGCATTAATTAATTGTCAGATTTACTTTAACTATAAATTGATAAAGCATGATATTAATTATTAGTGGAGTTGATCGGCCTATTTCCACAGTATATGCTTTTTGAGCACGACGTTTCGGAAGCGGACTCTGCTTCCGTCATCAGGCTTAGTCCTGAGAAGGACTGTTTTCGCACTTGACTCGAATTCATATGTTATATATAATTTTTTCCCAAGCACTTGACTACTCTTAGATTCGAACCTGGTACCTTTCACTTACTAGTCTGACACCTTTGCCACTGAGCCACTGAGTAATCCAATATATATATATATATATATATATATATATATATATATATATATATATATATATAGTTTATTGCGCATGTTGCGCAGTAACTTCTTACGCAGGTGTATTGCGCTTAAGCTCTTCGCGCATTATTGGAATCCATATGGGTTTCATTGCTACACTAGCTTGGCTTATTGGATTTTCTGCTGGTGCGATGTATGTGGCTTCTTTGAGTTTTCGACGAGTTGTGTGCTCGTCCTTTGCCACTATCTGTATTTTATCCCATTGGATGTGGTGGTCTTCGTTCCAGACATGTTCGGCGATACTTGATCTTTCTATTTCGCCCTTGCGGACGTTGTTCTTGTGTTCCTGTGTTCTCACTTTGAGTGGTCTACTGCTCTCTCCTATGTATGCTCTGCCGCATTCGCATGGTAGGTTATATACACAATTCTATATAACCAACCATGCGAATACGTGCGTGCGTGCATGTGCGTGTGCGTGTGACTGTCTATGTGACTATGACTGTGACTGTGTCGGTAACTGTAAATGTGACTGTTTGTGACATTGACTGTGGGTGTGTGTGGGTGTATGTATGTGTGTGTGTGTGTGTGTGTGTGTGTGTGTGCGTGCGTGTGTGTGGGTGTGTGTGTGTGTGGGTGGTCCTGTGCGTGCGTGTGCGTGTGCCTGTGCGTGTGCCTGTACGTGTGCGTGTGCGCGTGCGTGTTCGTATGCGTGTGCGTGTGCGTGTGCGTGTGCGTGTGCGTGTGCGTGTGTGTGTGCGTGTACGTGTGAGTGTGCGTATGCGTATGCGTGTGTGTGTGTGTGTGTGCTTGTGCGTGTGCGTGTGCGTGTGCGTGTGCGTGTGCGTGTGCGTGTGCGTGTGCGTGTGCGTGCGCGCGTGCGTGTGTGTGGGTGTGTGTGTGTGGGTGGTTGGGTGTGTGGGTGGGTGGGTGCGTGCGTGCGTACGTGCATACGTGCATGCGTGCATGTGCTTGTGCGTGTGCGTGTGACTGTCTATGTGACTATGACTGTGACTGTGTCGGTAACTGTAAATGTGACTGTGACTTTAACTGTGTGTGTGTGTGTGTGTGTGTGTGTGTGTGTGTGTGTGTGGGTGGTGGGTGTTCGCGTGCGTGCGTGCGTGTGCGTGTACGTGTGCGTGTGCGTGTGCCTAGGCATGTGCGTGTGTGTGTGTGTGTGTCTGTGCGTGTGACTGTCTATGTGACTATGACTGTGACTGTGTCGGTAACTGTAAATGTGACTGTTTGTGACTTTGACTATTTGTGTGTGTGTGTGTGTGTGTGTGTGTGTGTGTGAGTGTGACTGTGGCTGTGTGTGTGTGCGTGTGTGCGTGTGTGTGTGTGTGTGTGGGTGGGTGAGTGGGTGGGTGGACGCCTACGTGCGTGTGCGTGTGCGTGTGCGTGTGTACTGTCTATGTGACTATGGCTGTGACTGTGTCGGTAACCGTAAGTGTGACTACGTTTGTGACTTTGAATGCGTGCGTGTGCGTGTGCGTGTGCATGTGCGTGTGCGTGTGCGTGTGAGTGTGTGGGGTGTACGTGCGCGCGTGCGCGAGTGCGTGCGTGCATGTGGGTGGGTGGGTGCGTGCGTGCGTGCGTGTGTGCATGAGTGAGTGTGTGTTTGCTTGCGTGCGTGCTTGCTTGCGTGCGTGCGTGAGTGCGTCTGTGCGTGCCTGCGTGTGGGCGGGCGGGTGCGTGCGTACGTTGATTATATTCTGAGTGAAATCCAACTTTGCAGTGGGAGGGTTTATTAGGGGTAGTGTTTGGTTTTTATTAAATATTTCTGAAACAATTACATATTTCAAACATACAAACCGACATATAGACCTTGTGCATATCGATTAATGATCTTCTATCCAATTTTGTTATGCTTATGTTAAGGTTTAGGCTCTAACTGACTATTATTATTATTGTTGTTTTTACAATGTTGCTTATATTCATTACGAACGTATTAAAAAAGAGGTTACCTTGTAAAGAACCAGCGTCCTGTACGTATGTGTTTTAGAATAAATTAGGTGCGGACCATCCTGTATGTAAGATTTCATAAGTTTACGCGATATTGCACAACGAATAATTTATTCATCACCGCTGACGTGTATTTCTAAGAAACCGTAAGTTTCTGCACGTCAGAACGATTTTAACCAATCACATAACGGCCTTCCCCGCACGGTAGCCGCGAAGCCGCCCACAGATTGCACCTTTATAAACTCACGACGCGCATAAGAATGAATGAATCTCCGTAGATTCAAGTCAAGCCGTTCCAGAAACCAGTAGCCGCAGCCGCTCCGTTTGCTTAGTGTAAGCACCGACCTGTTGTTCACCGACGAAGAGTCCTTCGCGATCTGGCGATAACGCGCACCACGACGCACCGGGCATCCTAAAGTTCAATTCTGTACTGCTATTGATAGACACGTAAGTTGTAAAGTTATACAATCTAACAATTTACACTCAAACACTACAGACCGTAAATAATTCCGGGCTGAGCCTCCAGGAGTTATACCAAATACACCTAGAGTCACGCAGGGTAGATCCCGACGTAACTCGCAGATACAAAGTACACTAGCACCTAGAGTAGCACGCAGGGGTAACCCCGACGTAATACCAAGTACACTAACACCTGGAGTGTCACGAAGGGTAGATCCCGTCGTCACTCGCCACTACAAAGTACACCTAGAGTCACGCAGGGTAGCCCCGCCGTATCTCGCAAAGACTTGAGGGTGAAGGGTTGTTACAGGGCTGTAAAGACCTACGACCTTTCTCTTAGTATATCCAGTAAAGACAGGCCGTCGCCTACGTCTTCTGGGCATTACTGAAATCCCGCTCGAAACTCATACACTACCTACAGACAAACACAATAACCATACACAGTGTCTGTGAATCGCAGAAGAGTACCTCCATAACCTGTAGTATAAATTTGTAGATAAATTTGTCGTCCACCAAACCATCGTATATACCTGGTGCACGAACGTTTGTAAATAAATTAGAGAGTACGTAGATTTTCTATCTTTACGTAAACCGATTAGAGTAGTTTTAATATTAAGTAGTTTTGATCCCTTGATTAATTATAAATAATTAAACTTAGTATAGAGATCAGTAATTAATTTAGTTAGATAAATAATCTAATTACCTACATTAAACCGGTTATAATTAGAAAGACCGTCCCGAGATCTCGCGTTTGCCTACGCGCCTTTCGCGTGTATTATTTCCCGAGAGGAGGACACCTTGCTTCAGCGCTCCAGAGTTACTAAAGTCTAAGTACGATATCGATTTTCTCAATCACACCGACTCGAGTTCATTGCGCTGGCGCCCGACCAACAACGGTATCAAGGGTAACGCTCTCGCTACTGTACATGCAGGACCGTAATCTAAATTTTACCTCTTAGGTAAGGAATAGATTAAAAAGACTATCTTTGTTCACAGAAGCGACTTCGCACACAGTGACGGGCCGCCAACCAGGAGAACCCGCCGCCAGACCCGGACAAAAGTTCCCCATACATTTTGTTAATTACCTTTTTATTTTATTTATTGTTGATATTTCTTTAATATACATTTTAAAAATGCTTTACGGTTTTTATTTAAGGTTACAGTGTTAAGCCCATCCAGTACTTACTACGAACCACACCCCGTTTATAAAATAAACCCGATTGAGCAAAGCCGAGGCAAAGTAAAACCGCGTTGGGTTACCAAACCAGAAGGGCGCAATATAAGTATAGCACCCAAAAGTAGGGGAGCATTATAACCTAACTATCCTAAAAATTATTATTATTAAGGTTATTTTGTTTCGTTTAATTTCCACTCTGTAGGTTGGAAGGTCGTGTGTTTATCCACACGTGATGTAAGTTATCGTCACCACACGCACACGCAATTATCTACTCATCCACCCAAGAAATGAAAATTTCGAAAATTCAGTAACTGCTTCAGTAAATTATAAAATATACAAGTGAGCTTGCAAACCATACAGCTTTCTCTTAACATACGCTATATTATTTTGAACCAGACCACTGTATGTCTATGCAATCCATAAATAAATAAGGATATCATATTTAAAACATAATAATCTTATGTACGTAAAGCGGAATCTCATAATTCCACAAAACATCAGATTATTTGTTAGAGAAAAAGGATCTTAAGCAAAACAGTATTGCGTTCTTGACGTCCTGGATACAAACCCGCTTTTTTTAAAACAATTGAATTATTTAAAATTAGATCTTACATTATCCAATAACAAAAGTTATACAACCAAAATATGTATTTTAAGATAAGCTATACATTTCAGGATGACCATTTTTTAAAAAATGTTGCACGCACGCACGACCGTTCGCTCGCACACACACACACACACACACACACACACACACACACACACACACACACACACACACACACACACACACACACACACACACACAGACACTACACACACACACACACACACAGACACATACACACACACAACACACACACACCACACACACACACACACACACACACACACACACACACACACCACGCACGCACGCACGAACACGCATGCACACCACGCACGCACGCACAGCACACGCACCACCACGCACACACACACACACACACACACACACACACACACTCAAGTTCGCATCCACACGCATGCACGCACGCCTACCCTCACATTTGTATTAGTCGTTCTTTATGGTGGACCAATATGCTTATTTTCGGTAAAAACTTGATTTGGAATTTGTGATGCAATACTGTATCTTTTCATCTAACCGGGTTAGGGGAAAGTAGAAGAAAGATAAGCAAATTGTGGATGTGACTACCGTATTATCGTAACCGGGACCTCAACGATAGCCAGCAGCAAAAGTGTTTAAGGAAGCAACAAGTGACGAACAGAAAAATAAGGAATACCCTAAGAAAAATTATCTTAAGTATTTAACCCGTGTTGTCTACATAACGGTACTAAGGTTTCAGTAGAGATGGTGATAGCTTGTAGCTTGGTTTTCGAAATAATGCATACACACGGTAGGTATTGCCGGTGAAAGAGGAGATTCCATTAGTCATGCTTTAACTTATTTCTGAAACTGTCCTTTGTATATGTAGACAACACGTTTGTTTTATGACCCCCACGTGTTAAATACTTTAGATAATTTTTTACATCTTAACGGCATACATTCAAATATCAAATTCACAATGGAAATTGATATATATATATATATATATATATATATATATATATATATATACAGGGTGAGTCATTAGTGCGCCGTCGGAAGATCCTTAAAAATAAAAAAATGTTATAGAAACTTAGATGTGCATCGAATAAAAATAGTTCTATCCCTATAGGGTGTTCCATAATTGCAGGACCGGACTCTGCCTTGTTTTGTTAAATGGAACCCTATGTTTATTTAATTTTATTATTATTTGTCTTGTTGAATGCTAAAAAACGGTACTTCGTTTTTAAATTTATTTTGTGGCGTTGCCAAGTTACAGCATTTTTTCTTTAAAAAAGTGAAAATTTATACCTTTACTTAAATTGTTCTGAAGACTTTAATATTAACAGTAGAACTGTAAGGTTTGGCAGACGGGTAAACAAGACCTTGCTCTATCTTTTGTCCTTCATACTTCCTGATTATACTATACTGGGTGTTTACAAAACATGGTAAATTTTTGCAAATTTTAAATGACCATAACTTTTGTTTTTTAAATGGAACACCTTGTATTTTATCATGTCAGCGAGTTCTGTTTTTAATTCTCTTACTTTTTTATTAAGCATGTAATATACCTAACGTTACGCGTTCTCGAAATATTTAAGATTTGTTGCAAAATTAATAAAATAAGCATTACTTTTGTTTTGAATATTTACAAATCGTAAATGTCTTGTTGACAATATGGTCCAATAAACACTAATGGACAAAGGTTTACTTCTTATTCGAGTTTTTAAAATCATAATTTTATAATATGGTAATAAGTGTAAAAAGGGAATCCAGTAGGCCTACGATTTATAATTCCTGACGTTTGGCTTAAACGTCATTCACTAGTTCCTCAGTTTAGTGAGAAAAATTAAATTATCACAAGATGAATGTATTGACATGGTCTCAAACCTTTAGTTGGCGGTTTCTCAATTTGAGTCACTAATAGGACTCGAACAATATCAACACGCAAGTTGCAGAGTGTAAGGATTGGGCGATTCCAGCCGTTCTTAAATGAAAGGTCCTGCCATGTACATGTCTTCAGGATGTACGAACGATGTGTACCCCAAACTAATCGATACGCCAATTACCATTACGCTATACAGAGAAATTATCCAAACCAACATTAAAATGCCGAACCGGTGAACGGCCAAGCTACGATAAGGGAAGTTATTAATTTAGGTGTTTGTTTATAACACATAAAACAATATAATTGATTTTAGATTGCGAAAAATAAAAAAAAGAAAAGAATGCTCACCCAGATGTTATGGCTTCGAGATAAGAGGAATGGTTTTAATCCAATTAACGGAAGAAGCTATACAATAAATTACTTTTAAACTTAATAGCAATCTAAACAGCTGAAGAGTGTAAATCCCATATACAATGGATTAATATCTAATTAATTGTAAGCACTCTAAAGCTTTTAGCAACTTCTTTCTTTTAACTCTAACAACATAATGACCATTCTATAGTGAATATTTTAACCAGGTCTTTTGATATTTTGATATTTATGGATAACATTTATGATAATTCTGGAATTAGACATGTTTAAACTCAAGTGCCGGTAGGATAGGCAACTCAAATTGTTAGAATGTAAATTTACAAAGAATAATTATATAAATCATTAATGTGTTTTATTTAATGTAAAAATCTTTAATTACTTGTTACAACATTCGTAATTTTGCAAAGAATATTTATATAAATTATTAGGTGTGTTTTATTTAAGGTAAAATCGTTAATTACCTGCTTGTTACAATTTTTATGATAATTGGCGATTTCAGAAAAAATAATATACATGAATCGCCTTACTTGACTGGAAGCCTTAAAATAATAGGCACAAAGTGCCTCATATTTCAATATGGCTCTTCGACTGTTATGCAAATATCTATTCACTTATTGTTCCACAAGCTAGATCGTTTTAATATTAATATTGTAAAAGTTTGGAAATATCAGCTTTACTTATTGTAGAATATTGAAATAAATCCGATAAATCAATCGTCATTTAAAAAATACTTCTGCTTCTCATACATTTATCTACGAGAAGGATTTACTTGTGTACAGTGCATCCCATTTTGGTTGAGACAGTCAAGTATCTAGGTTGTTGTTGAAGATAGAACCTTGCGGTTTTCGCGGCCCTGTGCCACTTTTTTGTGAAACTTAAGTTGTCCTGAACGGATTTTTCCTAACTTCTTTCGTTCATAAATTATAGGGCGATTTTGAAAATTCACACTTTTTGGACGCTCTCCATACCCACGAAGTTTCTCAGCGATAATGTCAAATTGAAAACTTATCCCATAGAGAATTTTATGTAGAATTCAGTGACGCACTCAATTTTTTTTCAGGGTATGGTTACGGAGATACGACTCAAACTTATGATTTTTCAATGGAACACCCTGTATTTTATCACATCATTAAATTCCTTATTTTTTTCCTTCAAAATGATATATAATATATAAACATAAATTCTTCAAAAATGCTCCAAAATCATTAAAACATTGATTTTTAATAGTAGGCTATGGACTTTTCATACAAAAAAAAATTCAAATTGAAGAAATACTACTTATGATTTTTCACTAACAAAACACAAAACGTAGGTAACTAATAGCAACAAATAAATAGTAATAAAAAGTTCATAATGTAGAATAAGCAACTAATTAAGTATTTACTCATACTATTTCATTTCAAAATTATTCGGTAACTTATTCATTGAATTGTTCCAATTGATGTCCATATTCTCTAACACACAATTGACACAATTTCTTAATACGTCTTAATGCATTTAAAAGGCCGATTTTGTAAATTCTGGAAAACTGCCTCTGTTGTTGCACGAAGTTCTTCAATATTATTGTGCCTCTTACCGTATATTTTATTTTTCAAAAACCCCTCAAAAGAAGTCCAACACTGACAAATCAGGTGACCTTGCAGGCCACCTAATGGGTCCATTTGTTCCAATCCAACGGTCCTGGAAAGTTTCTTCTAAAAACGGCAGAATCAATCTCGAACTGTGGGCAGGGGTGCCGTCTTGTTGGAAGTAAATGGCATTAAGGTAGGCGAGAGGAACATTCTCCTGGAATTCTAGTATTACTTTTTCTAAAATTGCCAAGTACCTATTCGCGTTGAGAGCCCCATCAAAAATGCGGTATTTTATTGATGTCCCCAATAAGAAACAGGCTACATTAGAACCAAATCGACCCTGTTGTTGTTGCTCAAAAATTAGGTGTTGGTTTTCATTATACCAGTGTCTTGTATTTTGCCTGTTGCATAAACCGGCACTGCTTATATGGGCTTCGCCTGATCATATGACTTTACTCGCAAAATTATCGTCCCTTCGAGTTTGGTTCAAAAACCAATTACAGAAATTCACACGCCTCGCTGCACCACCAGGGTATAAATGCTGGACAATATTCACTTTGTAGGGTTTCAATTTGTGTTTTTTTTTAAATCTTTTGTACCCGTGATCGGGGAACGCCAGTGTCATTTTCTAACTTCGTACAAGAAGTCCGAGGAGAGACACGGACGCTGTCTAAGACATTTATTTCATCCACTTCATTATTTTCCTTGTTATACGTCTTGGGTCGGGGTTTAGAATACGCACCATAATTTAGTAGATTATTCTTTAGTCGAAATATCGTTGCTCGACTAGGTTGACGTCTCTCTGGATATCTAACGTTTTAAAAACAATATGTCATATAATGTCTTATAAATTACTAGTTTACCTGTTTAAATATAATTCTAATGCTTCGTCAACATTTTCATGAAATTGATTGAAAAATTGTACGATATCATACTTTTCGTTGTTCTGAAAAAATCTTTCAGCCATTATAAAATTTCACAAATTAACAAAATCGCCAAACACAAACACAACAAAACGCATCAAAATTTATCATCATGACAGCAGATATGTTGATTTCTCCACAGTCACTTGTTAAAAAAATGCTCCAACAGTCAACAACAGTGTTTGTAGCGTCCATGATCTACTATAAAAAATCACAAAAAATAATCCCTGTAGTAAAACTTTGAAATCCATGGAACTCTGTTAAAATTCAATGTTTTAGTAATTTTAGAGCATTTTTGAAAACTTCATGTTTATATATTATATATCATTTCGAAGAAAAAAAAATAAGTAATTTAATGAGATAATAAAATACAGGGTGTTCCATTGAAAAAATTTGAGTCTTACCTCCATAACGATACCCCGAAAAAAAAATTGAGTGCGCCCCAGGATTCTACTTAAAATTCTCCATGGGACAAGTTTTAAATTTGACATTATCGCTGAGAAACCTCTTAGATATGGAGGGGATCCAAAAAGTGTGGATTTTAAAAAACACCCTGTAATTTATAAACGAAAGAAGTAAGGCAAAATCTGTTCAGGTCATCTTGAGTTTCACAAAAAAGTGGCGCAGGATCGCGGAAACCGCAAGGTTCTATCTTCAACAACAACCGAGATATCTGGCTGTCTCAACAAAAATGGGATGCACTGTACAAAGTACATCTCAATTGTCAGTTTTGTGGAATTATATTACGTATATGTCAGAACTATAAGTGTATGTTATATACATAAATCTTTAACTTTAAATAAGTTTCGTTTAATGGAAACCACTATTGTAATTTACAACAACGTTAAACTTCCAACGTAATTCTTAGTGGTAAGAGTTTGTGGTTAATATACGTATAAGTGGTAACCATTAGTAATTTACACTATGACAATGAGGCTGTATTTTGCTACATAATCTTGTGCATTGCTAGACATTCGTTTTATTACACATTTTGGTTTAAAAATTATAATTACGCATTACATAATTACCGTCTATACCTTGCTTACCTGTAACAAAAGTTATTATTCAGACGGTTATTAAACAAAGTTTTCATAATGGTCTCTTAATTACATAGAGTCCAAGTTATTACATTACAAAATGATCAACGCATCTTGCGTAAATCTGAAGGGTTGCTATATAAAATTTTAATGAGTGTTCATAAGACTGGATTTAAGACATGAATTTCTGAGTTTATGTATAGATACGGTAATTCGCTTCAGGTTTATGACACGTACTCTATAATCTGAATAAAGCAATTGTTTTCTTAAAAGGTCTAGTTAATATAACCGAAAAGGTCTTTACATATACATACTCCATAATCATTAATAATCTAAATGAAAACTTATATACTTTGCAGATTACTTATTGATAAAAATTGATCTAAATTATAATACAGTAAAATATTAAATTAAAAAATCAAATGTGGTCGGCACACGACTTTCTCAAGCTGATGTCATGTTGCGTAGGTAAGGAGAACCTATATCGGGCAAACATCTTACTACATAAATGTAGTGCGCACTAAGAGCGCGTTGGTCAGTTCGAGAACGGCAATCTTTAAGTTATTCTTACTTTCACTATATGAATGTACAAAATATAGTTTTATTTATAACTATTTTTATTTAAACTTTCTGATTACGAATTTAATTAAATTATTTAATGAAAATTCTACATAATGCACAGCACTAAAATTGAGTTGTCAATGAGCTTTTACACAACATCATTGACTAAAAAATTTCAACGACAACATATAGTACACTTTACAGAGCACCTTGTAATGAACGATAGTGAGTCATGATTAACGATAACAAATTCTGAATTAATTCATCATGCATTTGTAATATTTACAACAGTAATTGTGCAACGATCTCTTTAGCACCAACTGGAATTTCTTAAATAAATACAGTGACGGTAATGTTCAAAATTTTATATCTTAATCGACTTACACGTTTATATCTTTAGCACAAGTAGAAGGCAAGCTTTTTTTCACCTACCCTGCTTGCTTCTTCGCTGAAATTATGAAAAATATCAAGCTTAAGGATTTAATGAATATAAAAAAATACTTGCACATTCGTAGAGTTAGGTATCTTCGTTCTAACAATAAACTTTTATCTTCCGTTGCATTTAAGAGCTATGTTCGTAATATGAAAGGCTCGCTCCTAAGCGGTTTTATTCATACTTTCTAAGTAACTTAAGGTTCGATCCGGATTCTTGGTAGAACGACATTCAGCATTACTACTATTGACTCCCTCAATGAATTGTGAATGCTTTTAACCATTACTTCTGAAGTATGTACAAGTCAACCTAGCGATCTCTTACCAAACAACCAACCTACAGAAATGAATATGCCTATAGTTAACATTAACAGTATTTATTCCGACGAAATCCTAACGTCTATGTCAAAGTTGAAACACGAGATTATGCCAGGCCCCGGTCAAATTCTAAGTTGTTTAGTTTGCAGGCCCCTTTATGTATCCGTTATATATTATATCTACCATTTCTATCAAAACTTCTACCTTTCCTAGCCGTTGGAAAGCAGGATGAATATATAGCTCCTTGAAAACGACTACTTGACTACCACATGCAATCATCGACCTATTAGTATTATTTCTAAATTCGCTAAAATATTTAAAACTGTATTCCCGAATTTATCCACTAATTCCCCGTTACATTGATACTGGACTGGTTAACACTAGAGGTCGTAATTAAGTAAATAAGTTTAACACCTCTCACTTATCATGCAATAGCTCAATAATCAGTAGTAAAAGTAGAATTTCGCCACTAAAGTCATTTGTTTACCATTAAGTCCTGAGCAGATGTTATCTTTCGTTGGCTGTAGAACACCAAATGTAGCTCATTCGGTATACTAAGTGGATCAAAAGCTTGGAATAAGTGAAATAATACTATTTCTTTTAAGTCGAACCAGCAAGTCCAGTTTTAACTTTTTTATCCCGTCGAAAAAAAAGTCCTTCGGAAACTCTCAAAAATAGGCCTCAGTTACAGCTAGGGTTTTTTTTTCATTTGAGTAAAATCGTTTACCCGTGAGCTATCGCTTCAGGTTTGGAAGCAGGTAGAAGTCGCTGAGGGCCAAGTCGGTCGAGTACGGTGGCCGAGGAATAGGTAAAACCCGATTTCATACAATTTTGCTTGCGCAACAAACGATCCAATAATGATCATTAATATGCGCCAGTTATGGTTTTACCTTTTTCAAGATAAACAATGAATGTTACTCCATGCGCATCCCAAAATACGGAGGCCATAAGCTTTCCGGTCCATTGTTGCGTTTTTGGACGCTTCGGAGCACTTTGACCCGGAGAAACCCATTGTTTCGACTATTGGACTCTGGTATGTAGAAATGTGTCCGTGTTTTATCCAAAGTCGTAACACGAATTCGTTTTGGTCCACTGTGAGCAAACGCGGCACCCATCGCAAGCGCAGCTTCTTCATAACCAAAATGTCATATATGGTATTGAACATACTACCATACGACATCTTTGTGGTCTCAGCTAGCTCCCTCAATTTCACTTTGGGGACGTTCAACATAATAACATGGATTTTTCCGTGTTTTCTGTTGTACTGGCATCTTTTGGGCGTTCAGATCGTTCAACGTGGTCCGTGCTAGTACGGTCACAACGAAAGTCAGAAATCCACTTTTGACTCGTCTTAATCGACTGTGTAGAGTCTGGATAATACTTATGTACCTACCTTGGCTATGGTCTCGGTTATCGTTTTCTTGCGTAAATACAGTGTCTGATCAAATTATTAGAGCCACCCTGCAAAATTTTAATTTTGTAATTTATTATTGTCATATAATGTCCGTAATCTATTTTTTTTAAGTGTTCTTTTGGGAACAATAAATAAAAGTAATAAACATAATAAAATTAGGTTTATATTTTATGTTTAGTGTAAAAATGTGACATAAGGGATATTAAATCAATACTTGGTGGTGTCACCTTTCGCGCCAATGACAGCCGAACATCGTCTGGGCATGCTTTCTGCCAAGCTCCTGTAGTTGTTCTGGATTTTTTATGATCGATGCCAAACTGTAATTAATTGTTCGATCAAGTCACGCTTATTTGTGACTAATGTCTTGGCAATTTCTCTTTTCATTTCCTTCCAAAGGTTCTCTATAGGATTCAGGTCTGGTGAGTTTCCTGGCCAGTCCAGAACCTGTACCTTTTCATCTTTGAGGAATTTTGTGACAGTTTTCGTCTTATGGCAGGGTGCAGAATCATGCATAAAGTAAATCTGCCGTACGGAAACCATTCGTTAGTCTGAGGCAGCATCTTTGTCCGAAAAATCTTCAAATATTGGTCCTGCTTCATCGTACCTTCAACGATGTACAGCCGGCCTGTACCTTGCCAGCTCATAACTGACCAGACCATGATGCTTAGGGGATGTTTAACGGTTCTAACGAGGCAATCGGACTGGTACTTTTCCTCTGGTCGTCGCCTTACAAATTCTGATTTGTCCATAAGAATTTGTACCGTGGACTCAGAATAGCAAACCTGGAAACAAATTATTGTTTGGTATCACTGTGTTCATTGTATTTTTTCAACTCGTAATACCATTAATAAACAAAATTAGGTGTTTTCCTTTTTCCAGTCTTCTACTTTCCAATCTTTGTGATTCTTGGCCCATTGCAATCTTTTTTTCTTGATGGCCTGTGTAAGCAACGGTTTCTTTACCGGCCGACAAGCTGAATAACCCATTTCCTTTATTCTTCGACGGGTTGTCATTTCCGATATGTTGACCCCTCGATCTTGCATCACTTTTGTTTGGATTCTACAGGGAGACTTTCTGTTTTCCTTTCCTAATTTTCCTCTCATCCCGAGGTGTAGTAATTTTTTTTCTTACACATTTACGTATGCGTTGAGGAGTTACTTTAATATTTGCTTCAATTTTTTTAATTCTGGCCCTTGACACGTTAGCAATCCTTGCTATAGCTCTATTCGAATGTTTTGTGTGAGCTAAAAGCGTTTTTATCTCGGATATCTTTCGTGGGGAAATGTCTTTTGCCTTACCCATAACTGGTAACGTATGGCGAGCAAAATATTATAAAATAACAAAATGTTCCACTAAAAACCAACAAATCGTACTGACGCTACAAAACAACTCGAAACGCACATATAACCTCTTCAACAGATCAACGCTAACTAACCGCCAACGCGCCAAATGACTCACAATGGCAGCCACTTTGGTATACAGGGTTACCAGGCCATTATTTTTTTAGTATTTGGTGTGGCAATAGTCAACCAACGTAATAAATTACAAACCACTGTATTTTATTATCATAGTGATAGGGTTACTAAGTGAAATGTAAAATATTATAAGTGGCTCTAGTAATTTGGTCAGCCACTGTAATAGTCTTTAATCAGAACACGAAACTCACACTTTTCCCATTTAAAAAGAAAAGAAACACGGAGGTGTCGCTTCTCACTGCTGTAACTTGTAAATGCGTACACACAAATAGCTGAAATTTTTAGAGACATCTAATGAAAGATGGATCTTTTTATGAATGGTTCACATTAGTGCATACTAATGCCATCTCTTAGGATTATTAAAAACTTTTTGATCCACCTAGTGGATACAAACCTCAATTACAAAACACATTCTGAAAGCTTACTTCAGTTTTGTAAGATAATACGATAAAACTTCTAAATACAATGATTTGTTTCGAAATATAGCCACCGAGCAAAAATCAAGAAGCACAATGGGTACAGAACTATAGAAATAATCAGCCAGAATGTCGTGTGTCAGGAGTGAAGATTTACCTATTATCTATCCCAACATTTAATTAACCATCTTCCACAATCAAACAAACATTCACACTTCATTCTACTTCACCTACCTAAAATAACCAAAACAAATAGACGAACCTAGGGGTCCAAACTAATTTAAAAGAAAATCGTCAAAATCCGATAAATAAAATACAAAAATTCAAATAATCGGGAGGGTCAGTCAAATTATCTGACGAGAACGCATCAAGAAAATAAAATCGGTAAACTGTACTGCTCGGATAAACAAAAATGTGACTAGTCCTAAATTCAATCTAACTTCAACCTTAACTCGTACTCTAATTCAAATATACCCAAAGGTTATGTCAAGACAAACGTTACTAATCGCTAAAACATAATTGTCCACATGGTATATGTCCCACAACGACAACTAGTAAGCTCATAAATAATCGTAATAAATTGGCAAAACACGTAAAATTATACAAAAATCTTGAACACAAAATTTGCACATTTTAAGCACCCCTCGTAACTGCTTGGCCTTGTAATTTATCAAAATGGTGAAAAGTGGGTTTTATACAGAATTATCCGAAGAAATTAGTGGCGTGTATAGTTTTCACCACATAAAGTCAGTTTCTTCGCAATAAAACAAAGTTTTGTTTTTTAAAATGGAACAGCCTGTAAATTTTGTATTATAGCTTACTCTCAGTTTTCAAAAAATGTGTATTGTGTGGCGCTTATTTTGCATTATTAACCTCAAAAATGAACGTTACGTTAATGTTATGTTAATTACAAAGCAAAGCAGTTACCAGGGATACCTAAAATGTGCAAATTTTGAATTTCGCCCTTTATCTCAAATACTAAGAGGACTATGACAATTCTGTTTGTGGCATCTAACGTTTCACGAAAAAGTAGAACAGGGTCGCGAAAACAGCGACAGCGTCAATTTGAGAAAAATTCATAAGCGGCTCAAAGCCAATCTCTCATATAGATAAAATACAATTAGCTAGTTGTCAATAACAAACTGGCAACTGAATCTCAGAAAAGATCACTAAACAACAAAAATGCTCAAGAATTGTCGTGTCGACAAGAGTATACTAGAAAAGGTGAAACCTACCTAAACTCACAACAATACACGAGAAAAACTCATACACGCGTAAAGAATCGATAATACATCAAAGCTAAACAAAAAAAGTCTTGAGCTTATGTTATCTATGATTTGGATTTGAAATACAAAAAGTACCTCATTGGTACAAAGACAAACCCCAATTACGTACTTAATTTCTGAAAATATACTTTAACTTTGTAAACACCCTCTCTAGCTTTGAAAATAGCAACGAAAATCATCAAATTAGTTTTGAAAGTGTACTATTGTAAATGCAGTAGCCTTTTAAGTCGAAATTTGCCTAAACCTGCCCATGCTATACAACATGTTTGATTGTTAAGTGATTACCAGATTTTCACTTCCTAGGTAAATAATGAAATATCATTACCTGCAAGTTAATAATTATATTATTATTGTGCATAATATCAATATGTTGTAATTGAGAGATCAAAAATTGGTAAATTAAAAAAAACGTGCTAGTAGTTAATGACGTCGAGACATTTAGGCGTTAAGTATGCTGTGGTACCTGATGTTTTGGCGCCAGGACGTTTCGGCGCGAGTTTGGCGCCAGGACGTTTAAGTGACAGGACGTTATGGCACCAAAATGTTTCAACCCAGGTTGTTCTGGCGCCAGGAACACTACTTCCATAACCCTTAAATTAGATCCCTCCTTTATTCACATGCTTATAACCCCATGTTTTATTTTATTCCCTTTTTTTACGTTTGTATCTAACCTTCTTCCCATACATTATTTTTAATCTCAGTTTTCCCTTCTTTTTTATCATTTACTTTCAGCCCGTATTTTCTTTCTCCTAGTTTCAACAACCCCTGATTTTCTTGAACCACGTTTATACATCTACCGTTCTTTGACAGATTATTGAAAATGTCCCATCAAATAATGTCCTTTTGGTAGGACGAGAGATCTAACATTTATGCACATATGAGATTATTGAAGTTGGTCCAGCATTTACAAGGGATGTGTGTGTGTGCGTGTGTGTGTGTTATATATACACACCACACACAGCACACACACACACGCACACACGCACACACGCACACACACACACACGACACACCACACACGACACACACCACACACACACACGCACACACACACACACGCACACACACACACACACACCACACACGCACACACACGCACACACGCAGACACACGCACACCACAACGACACACACACACACACACTCACACGCACACACACACACACACACACACACACACACACACACACACATCTGTTTGTATGCGTACATGCGTGCGTGATAAGGCATTTTTTGTGGATATGTGTAAATCTTAACACTTTTTTAGAAAAAATTCTTTAAAAAAATTGCAAGAAGCCTTAAAAATTAACTAAATCAAAAAATATGATTTGCTGTAAGGTGTGTTTGGAATGTATTCCAAGAATATTGCCAAAATAACGTTATAAACAGCTAAAGTTTTCAACAAATAGAAAATCAATGGGTTTTTTGTCTATTAACCTTTTTTTTTTCTTAAAAACAATCAATTTTAGAGAGTACATTATATAGACATAATTCGAAGGGATAAAATAGTTTTACGAGATGGTAAAATAATATACTGGGTGTTCCGTTTAAAAAAATGAAGTTTTTGCTAATTGAAATCACCTGAATTAATGCTTATCCAAAGAAACACCCCGAACCACAAACGAAACTTCTACTATGTTCAGACATTACAGCCATCCTTTACCTTCGTACCTACCAAATAAGTTTAGTTGCTTATCACTGATAACGTTTATTTGGCAGCATTTATAGAGCACCAATTTTCGTCAAGTCTTCATATTTTTCGCTCCAGCTTGGCAACGTCGCAATTTATGGAAAAAGAAAAGACAGGGCTAGATGCAGAATTTTACGCTGAATTCGATGATAAACAAATATACAGGGTGTCCTATTAAAAAAGTAAACTTCATGTTGTCTTGCTTAGGCTGAACACCCTGTATATCTGAAAATATTTTAGAAATGTGTATCTGCGCAAACATAACAACTTTTATTTGAAACGTTTGTTTGTATTTTTGATCCTAAGTAAGTTATTAATTGCACTTCCACACACTAATGAGCCACGCTGTACATATTTTGCTAATTTTATTAACGTAAATATGAATCATAGGAATGAAATTGATTTACCTCAATCTAAATAATCTTAAGTTCTGATAACAAATTAAGTCCAAGTATCGTTGCGCTAAATTCGTCATAACTTTAGTTCTGTATAGCATTGGGCGAGGGCAAGCCCATCGGAAAATCTCGTCCCGTCATCATCTTTCGTTTCAAAATTGCAACTTGCAACGTCGCAACGAGGATCATACCTCGTCCGGCAATTAGTTTTATAAAATAAAGGTAACGTTGGCACTGTTGGCATTAGACATTTTAATAAAAATTGTTATGAGGAGTACGAATGACTTACAGATAGCGAAACGTTAAATAAATTTTGTCGTTGGAATTGTGTACTATTTTCTGATAAAAAAAGACTGTTTGAAATTTCTTTGGGTACGATGATCTTAAACATTTGTACATGGCTCTACAAAAGCATAATAAATCAGAGCAACATACGTATGCTCCTGTTAAATTGAAACTATTTGGAAAACAAAATATTCAAATTTCACTTGACTCAGGCTACAAAGAAAATATTTTGAAGCACAATGCACTGGTAAAAGAAAACAGGGATATTATTGCAAGATTAATAGATATGAAAATTTATTTGGCAATACAAGAGCAATCTCAAGATTCTTTCAACCAAGGAAATTTTAAAGAATTGGTCACATTGTTGTCAAAATATGACAAAAATTTTTAAATGAATCTTCTATTTTCACTGGCTTATCTAAAACTATTCAAAATGAACTAATTGAAAGTATTAATAAAATAATCTCTGGTATTATTGACAAAGAAGTTCAGGAAAGTTTATGTTTTTCGTGGCAAGAAGTAGATGAAACCACAGATATCCAGTGCCGTTCTCAATTGTCAGTGATTTTTAGAAACGTTAATGAGGGTATCGGTAAAGTTATTGAGCGTTTTATGGGTTTTTGATGTCAGCACCGGTCGTTCGAGTAAAATAAAACAAATAGCTCCTCAAGCTTTATTCACACATTGTTACGCTGATAGGTTGAATCTCGTGCTAAAGGATGCTTGCAGTAAAATTAAAGAATGCAAAATTTTCTTCGCAAATATTACCGGGTGCTAACATTTTTTTCTAAATCAACAAACTCAAACATTAGAACACCAACTGTGTCCAATACGAGATGAAATTTTAAATCGCGATTAGTAAGTGTAATTTTAGCCCAAAAGGAAGGATTACTTCATGTTAATGAGACTATTTTCCAGAGTGAAGATTTTGCTAGAGATCGTGAAACCATTCGACAAACTAATGGATTAAAAAAAAATGTTATGAATTTAATTTTTATTTTTACTTAACATATTTGACTTCATTTTAAGTTTATTTTTCATTAGAAGTAGTTTTTATTTTTTGTTTTGATTACATAGTTTACTTTTTATTTTTTATTTACTAAGCAGCTACTAACAATCACCTAAACCTCTCTTATCCCCTCCTGGCAAGAGTGTGCTTTAGACCTTCTCGTGGTTCTTGTTGAACGGCTTATTTTATTTAAAATATGGCGGCCAAAAAATTATATCTAACCCCTGGTTTAAAAACAATTTGTCCACCTCGCCAGTGCTGTCAAGAGCCGCCACTGATAACATCTGTACTAAAAAATAGATTTATAAATTTAACAAAACAGGATGCATTGTAAAGGATTAAAGAAAGCAACTCTAAAAGTGTTTGTTAGATTTTTCAGAATTTTTCATTATAAGATGTAAAGAATTTGAACACTCCTCTACAAAGCTCTCTTATCGCTAAACACTAAATAGATAACATACATAATTTTAGTATTCAGTAATGTCTATGTAACTATATTACTGGTAATACGATATTTTCAGCATACTGTGCCACTTGAGGTATCTATAGAGTAAATATTAGTACTATAAAAATAAACTAAATGTATAATTATAAAATAATAAAAGGGTCTAAGAAAAGAATGTATATTTAGAGAAAGTTTATTATATGTTTAAGGTAATCGTTCTACAAAGCTTGCACAATAAACATAAACTCTCATTTAAAAGCTTAACATACAAAATCTAATACAGAGAATCTTATTAGACATTCTTCGACAAAGGATTGTAAAGGTAAAGATAAAAGAAAGAAAGATACAAATGGGAGAAACGTTATAAACAATTTAAACAAAATGAAAAGCGTTTCTACAAATCATTAGCAGCAAAAGTCAGTACTTGAATTGTGTATTTTTCAAGGTTTCAATTACTGAACGTTGCTGATATAATTTAATGTCAGTCTAAACGTATTACAACAATAAATTATGTAGAAACATAAATAGGTGACGTGTTTCATGTTTGTCAACATTTACCCCATTTTACAAAAGCTGTATTCACAAATTCACAAATTTCGTGCATCTGATAGTGTAAGTCTACCACTTGACACATTACAAAGTAATTGTTATCTTAATATTCCTTAATTAATATAGGAAAATACAATATGACCGAAAACAAAAAACATACTAAAATGTTTATTTCAAATTATTTATTTAATATTTAGATATTTATATTACTCAAACTATTATATCTATACCTCAGTATCAAAAGTTCGGATGGCCATTTTTCTATAAAATAAGCTGTTTAGACCTTATATCGTTTGGTATAAAGCCGGTAGTCTACTGCCTATTATAGCAAAGTTACGGGTGATGCAAATGAACGTTGTGCATTTGGATTTGGAATCGAAGGGACTTTGTATGCGAGCTTTAATCAGATGCCGAAAGTCTGATGTGGGACATCCGACTTTATGCTCAAAATGCGTCTTTTCAAGTAAATGGACAACTGACCTTTGAATATGCGGTTATATTTTATTTACATTCTGTTTCCTGCTGGAACTACTTCTCTACGAATTATTTCCTTATGTTGATGGAAAAGATGTTTATACAATGTATCAAAAATGTTTATTATTGTTATATTATTTCTTTACAGAGATGATTATCTATAAAGAGATATTGGTGTTACTATATGATATTACACTGACAAAAATGTTAAATCTTAACAGATAAAATTTTTCAAAATGTTTAATACATTTTATTTGTGGGCGGTTCCTTCCATTTTACTACCAACGGAATATTTGGTATTGTTATAAAACTTCAAAGGGTACGCACTGGTACAAATGTAATTTAAATAGTTGTATGAACTGAACCTTTATGACAGGAAGGATTATCTTGGGTTGCAAATTATATGAACTTCTAAGTAAGATTGACAAATAGTTAAATCTAAATCTAAGTCTACTTAGTTTGTGATACAATATTATTTTGACTTCTGGTAGCACCTTAAGATATTATTTTTGCTTCTTTATAATAATACTAACAGTGATATGTGTTCTCTGTTTAATAGTGATTAGCGTTGTATTGACCTGTGCGAGAAAATTGGGTATATTTTGTTAACTTAACTTAACTTAACCACCTCGCCATTCCCTTGCGGGGTAGGCAAAGCAATCCCTGCCTCTTACTTATTTTTCATTCACAATCCTTCTCCATGCTTTCCTATCTCCGCATACCTCCCTAGCTTCCGCAAGGTTCATCCATTTTTTCTGACATGCCCTTTTTTTTAAAACTCCTTACCTTTCTTTCCTTTATCATACATTCTACTGCATTCAGACAAGTTTTACGCGGTCTACCGGACCCGGCCTTTCCTCTAACCTCACCCACATATATTTGCTTCGTTAATCTTGCGTTGTTCATTCTCTCGATGTGACCAAACCAACGTAATGTACTACTTTTATATCAATCCATCATCGTCTTTTCCTCGCCACACTTCGTCATTATGCATTCATTCTTTATCTTGTCCCTTGTCGTTTTACCACATGCGCTTCTCAGGAATCTCATACCCACGGCATTTATTTTTCTTTCGTGCTTTTTTTGACATACCCATGTCTCACTTCCATACAGTACTGATGGGACAAACACGCCATTTTAGATTGCTCGTTTCGCAGCTAGGCTCATGCTTTCGTTTCTCATTATCGTCCACATACTTCCAATCACTTTCCTTCCAGCACTGACCGTTCGTCCGATCTCGCCCTCCATTGTACCATCTGCAGTAAACATTCTACCCAGATGTACGAGCTCGCCCACTTGCTCCACAATTTCATCCAACAGGGTGAATACTCTACTCTCCTTTCCACCTTCCCGATTGAACACCACAATCTTAGTCCATGCTCTCACAGACTGTATCAAACTTCCTCAGAGCGGTTTGTACCTCATCCGCACGGTCACTTAATAAGACTGTGTCATCTGCATACACCAGAAGTCGTACATTTACGTCACCAACCATTACACCATTTGTATCGGTACATGCTTGCCTAACACATTTATCCATGTATACATTGAACAACCACGGTTACATCACACAGCCTTGTCGTACTCCTTGCTCAATATTAAAGTATTTACTTACACCTCCTCTCACCCTAACACATGCCCAACTACTGTTCTATACTGCCCTTATTGTATTTATTAGACCTTTATTTACGCCATACTCATTTAATATTTCCCACAGCTTCTCCCTATTCACTCTGTCGTATGCTTTCTCCAGATCTACAAACGCACAGTGCAGCTTCATTTTTACCCTTAAACAGTTTTCTATCACCTGCTGGAGAGCAACCATCTGATCGACACATCCTCTCCCTGGCATGAAGCCACCCTGTACATCCCAAATCTTAGTTTGTGTAATTTCTCGTTCTCTATCAATAAGAAATCTTCTAAACACTTTACCAGGCACGCTGAGCAAACTTATTCCTCTGTAGTTCTTTCAATCACTCTTGTTCTCCTTACCCTGATTCAGCGTTCTTCCAATCCCTCAGCTCTTTTCCCCACATAAGGGATACATTGAATAATTCACACAATCTTCGTATAAGCTTTGCACCAGTGATTTCATCTACGCCGGCTCCCTTGCCGTTCTTTAACCTTCCTGCCGTTTTCTCTACCTCATTTATCCCAATGTCCTTAGTTTCATTCACCATTCCTTCAACATTCTCCCTGCAGTCTTATTTTCCATACTACTGTACAGCTTTCCGAAATATTCTTGCCAGCATTTCCTCACTTCATAATCGTGCCATACTATTTCGTTGCTCGTATTCATCACTCCTGCAGTGTTCTGTTTTGGGCCACGCTTTGTATTTCCGACCTATTTCCAGAAAAGTTTTTTCTTTCCCTCAAAATCATTTTGCATTTTCTCTCCTTCCACAGCCATCACTTCCTCTTTACTTATTCTAACTGCCTCCTTCGCTTCTTTGTTTCTTAATCTGTACACCTCATACATTTTCTTACATACACACTTTTTTACCAACTCATTCCACCCAGCACATTTTTTCTGTCTACCTACAGTCGCCCTTTCACATATCCGCACGACACAATTGACAACACAGTTTTTCAAGCTTATGCTTGCACTTTCAACGTCAGTGTCTTTTATTTGTTCGTTCCACACTGTGCCATTCACATTTAACTCTTTACTCACAGCATCTGCGTATTTTATCCTCGCACCATTATCCACTAGTTTGTCTACCATAATTCTGGACGTTTGCTTTCCTTCTCCAGACCCACTTTTGTCCTAAATACACTCTCCATATAACCAAAAAGTGGCCCGGTCCACACTCCGATCTGCGCATTACTTTTGTGCCTTTTACCAGGTTCATCATACACTATCAAGTCTATGATACTTTTAGATTCATCTCTTTGCCATGTATACATATGCAGATTTTTATGTTTAAACCACGTATTGGATACAAACAGGCTTCTCCCCACACAGATGTTCACCAGGCGTTCACCATTATCATTGACTCTTTGGAACTTTCCTATAACGCGTTCAGTATGTTCTCTCTGTACACCTACTCATTCGTTCATATCCCCCACTATCATCACTCTTTCATTTGGCTTACATACGTTCAACTTGTTCTCTACTTCTTTCCAGACGTTCTGACGCTCCTGGTCTTTTTCTCCATTCACCGGTGCATAGCATGCAATAAGAAAAATTGTTCGAAACTCCACTTTTATTCTAACCCATATTACCCGAGGAGATGCCAATTCGTACCGTGTAACACATCTTTTCGCTCTTTCAGTTACGATCAGCCGAACTCCTTTTGCACCATGCACTTCAGTCTCAACTCCTGGCCATAATGCTAGGCTTCCATCCTCCATCTCCACAGCTTCCTTTTCTTTGTGCTTTGTCTCCGACACCCACAGAATATCAAGGTGTCTTTCGTACATTACATTCACAATTTCAAACTCTTTACCATGCATACCTCTAACATTCCACGTACCTACTTTCCACTTATTCCTTGCACAGTCGTCAGCAACGGGGCCTATGTGTTTCGACCTTGGCCGCCCCTTGTAGCCAGGTCGATCCGAGACAATTCTATTGTTCTCTTGAGTAATACCTTAGCGAACAGATCGATTACTGGCCAATTGGTGCCCCGGACGATGTAGCATTTCTTACCAACGGTATCGTCCTACTGCCGGATAGTTATTTGTCTACTGCCTCGACATCTAAGGAAGTCAGAAGTAGAAATATAGATAGAGACAAGAAAGATATAAATAATGGAGTGTACACTTACTGTATGGATATCCTCCCTGCGCGATTCTTGGCTCTTGCGCCTGTCACCGGATGCTGTTATTTATTTTCGAGTTATAATTATTTCTTTGTTATTTAATTTAATATTTATTTATCAAATCTGTTTTATTATTGTCGCAAACTGTGACAACTTAAACGTTTTCATCCTCTAAGTTTCTTTTTTTTTATTCAATTGAAGGGTAACGACAAATAACAATAATGGTCCCGTTAGCTCTCCCGACATTAATTGTTTCTTTTAATTACAATTAAGATCAAACATAGTAACAAATGTAAAAGTTAGCTTAAATTTAGAATTTTGAATTTGCAGTCAAGGAACAATATTGTATAAGACAATATGCAACACACTGTTATAATTAAACTTAGAATCACATATAGTACCAAACACAACAATTGGATTAACCTTCAAATATGAAAACAAAGAGAAAAGAAAATGTTCAAAAACTTACCACTTAATACGGATCTGCCCTGTATAGTCACATCCTTTGTATTTTTATTTGACAAAATTCTACTATTATTTTTGTTTATTAGTAATATTCAAACCGATAAGATATATTCAGTACCTTTCTACTTGTATTTAATTTAGATTATTTCCCAACGAGACTTGCTATCATTTATTTGATAAAAGAAATTATTTAATTACTTCCATTTAGAATTTCGATTACAAATTAGAGCCAGTTATTTGTTTATTTTATTTATTTATTTGCTTTTTCTTTACTTTGGATTACGGATTCGATATAGTTATTTATTTTTATCATTTAAGCTAATAAAACAGTCCTATGACAATGCTTACGTTTGGACTTCTTCTTGCTCGTCAAAATACTATTTCTTACAGATTGTTAGGTGTACAAAGATGCGGATACCCGAAAAGGTTACGGTGTGCTGTATCTGCTAGCAAGGTAATCGTTAGCTCAATCGGTTAGGTGAAGCACTTGGAAGAGGGCGCCACTTGGTTTGTATTTATAACGCCCTCAAATCAAGAAAGGGCCACGATACAAACAAAACTACGTCACAATTAAAATAAAGTGAGCAGTTATCAGCTTAGGCTTCTGGTCCTAGGAAGTCGAAGAAACTAAAGAAGTTGCTAGAGGTGTAACACAAATATTTATTGTTCGGACAACACAAATCCTCAAACAAAACAAACCCTTTTTGTTTTATCCTTAAACTCAGCTATGAATTGTACATATGGAGTTATGTTTGGTAATAAATCAAAACTACTAATTGATGAATACAATTGAAGTAGAGAACTTGTTGAACGTATGTAAGCCAAATGAAAGAGTGATGGTATTGGGAGGTATGAACGGATGGGTGGGTGTACAGAGAGAACATACTGAACTTGTTCTGGGAAAGTTCGGAGACAAAAGAGTTAACGCCTGGTGAACATCTGCGTGGAGAGAAGTCTGTTTGTATCTAATACGTGGTCTAAACATAAAAATGTGCATATGTATCTATAGCGAAGAGTTGATTCTAAAAGTATGAATTGCTTGGTAGTGTATGATGAACGACTCAGAAACCTGGTGAGAGACAAAAAGTAATGCGCGCATCGGAGTGTGGACCGGACCACTTTTTGGTTGTATCGAGAGTGTGTTTAGAGCAAAAGTGGGTCTAGAGAAGGAAAGAATTAGGGTAGACAAACTAGTAGATAATGGTGAGAGAATGAAATACGCAGATGCTGTGATCAAAGAGTTGAATGTGAATGAAACAGTGTGGAAGAACAAATAAAATACACTGACGTGAAAGTACATGGTTAAGCTTGAAAAACTGTGTTGCCAATTGTGCCGTGCGGATATGTGGAAGATCAACTGTAGGTAGACAGAATAAAATGTGCTTGGTGGAATGAATCGGTAAAAAAAGCAATATGTAACAAAAAATTCGACATACAACGATTGCTGCAAAAAATAAGGCTTAAAAAACGCGATTGTATGAGGTGTAGAAATTAAAAACGAAGAAGCGAAGGAGGCAGTGAGAATAAGTAAAGAGGAGGTTATGGCTGTGACAGGAGAGAAAATGCAGAATGATTTTGAGGGAAACTACTAGAAATGGGCCAAAAGTACAAAACGTGACCCAAAACAGAACGTGATGAATACGAGCAACGAAATAGTTTGGAACGATAGAGAAGTGAGGAAATGCTGGCAAGAATATTTCTAAAAGCTGTACAGTAGCGAGGAAATTAAGATTGAAGAGTTAAATAAGGGAATGTATAAGGAATGAAACTGAGAAGGATATTGGGATAAATGAGGTAGAGAAAACGGTGGGAATGTTGAAAAACGGTAAAGGAGCGGGATTAGATGAAACCACTGGTGAAAGTATGGAGGTGCAAAGCTTATACGACGACTGTGTAAATTATTCAATGTATGCCTTAAGTGTGGAAAACTGTCGAGGGATTGGAAGAGCGCGATGTTTGTACCACTGTAGCAAGGTAAGGGGAACATGAGTGATTCCAAGAACTACGGAGAAATAAGTTTACTCAGTGCACCTGGTAAAGTATTTGGAAGAATACTGATTGATAGAGCACGAGAAACTACACAAACTAAGATTTGGGATGTGCAGGGTGGCTCCATGCCAGGGAGAGGATGTGTTGATCAGGTGGTTGCTCTCCAGCAGGTGATCGAAACGTGTTTAAGTGTAAAAAAGGAAGCTGTACTGTGCGTTTGTAGATCAGGAGAAAGCATACGACAGAGTGAATAGGGAGAAGTTGTGGGAAATATTAAATGAATGGAAGTATGTGGACGATAATGAAACGAAAGCATGAGTGTTTCTCCCGTCAGTACTGCATGGAAGTGAGACATGGGTATGTCAAAAAAGGCACAAACGAAAATAAATGCCGTGGTATGAGATTTCTGAAAGCGCATGGTAAAACGAGTAGAGAGTAAGATAAACAATGAGTGTATAAAGACGGGTGTGGGAGAAAGACGATGATGGGTAGATTTAAAAGTAATGCGTTACGTTGGTTTGGTCACATTGAGAGAATGAACAACGCAAAACTAACGAAGCAAATATATGTGGGTGAGGTTAGAGGTAAGGCCGGACAGCATAATTTTAACGTAAATTTAAACTGGAAATACAATTACCTGTACAAATAGGAACAGTTCAACAAGGATCGCCCTGTATATATTATGAACTTTTCAGTAGCGTAACTTTTCAGATCACAGTAAGCAAAGACTTCATTACCATATGCGTTGCAAGCGAACAGCTCTTTATTTTGCATTCAATATTTCGATTCGTAATTTACACACAAATCCGTAGTGTAACTGTGCATCCGAAGTGAGTAATATATTCATACATTTTCGTTGCTTCGAAAATAATAACTAAACTTTTAGCTGCATAACCCTTCCCTTTAATGGAATCAACACATAATGCAGAAGGTTAAAGGTTTTATAGGCACTAGCAAGTATTTGAAACAAATTCAATTTAGTTTATAGAGCGTTGAGCCAGAAGTAAGCCACACGTATAGTAATTATATAGGTTTCGTATGTATGTTGCATCCTCTAGGTCTCCGTCACGAAATATAGTAATATAAAACTCACCAGTAAGTTTGTTGTGTCAGGAGTACTCGAACGTCTTACTTAAATTAACCCCGCAGTTTTAGAACGGAGTTGAGATCAAAATCCTTGTGTTATCTTCAAGGAAGGCTTCTGTGACTCAAATGTGTAGTATGCCCTGTTTCGGTAAAGGAGTTAACCGTGCATATACACGTTAGTACAAGAAGTCTTCAGATACGGTGAAGAATTGATGTCAGCGTAAGTCACTGGAGAATCGTGGATAAGCCAGAAGAAAGGGAGCAAAAAAAAAAACCTAAACAAAACCACGTCTTAGTTACGAGATAAATACTAATTGTAGAAACATTATGTATTTAAGCAATAACCTACAAGGGATGACAAATTGTAAAGAGTACTCGCCTCCTGTCGAGATACGAAGGAAATATGTAGTTTTTAAGAAACCTTTATTACTTTAGTATAATTTTAGATGTGTATTAGAGAAGTATTAGAGTGTAACCTTACATTATAACTTTTGTAAAATTACAGAGAAATTTATCGAATAACGCAGTTTCTTAAAACCACAAGAAATTACCAGTCCACCTTTTCCAATCAAAATTTTCCTCCTTATCTCAAATTTTTAAATTTGCGGCATACAAGCCTATTATTTTAACCGGTGTTGCCACGTCCCCCGTCTCGTACTAGATGCACAGTGTGTTGTCTAACAACAGGTATAAGAAATTCTTACATTTAAAAACACGTAAGAAGTTAATTTAACACGTTACAAGATGTTACTACTATAAGTCCCAAGGTAAGTCCTTATAAAGTATTTTCGCTGTAGCTTTGTTGCTCAAAGATTAGCTCTTAATTTCAGAAATGACATGTCTAATCGGCTCGAGCAATAATCAGGTAACCACCATTAAGTATTGTTTGCAGACAATGGAATAATGAGCTCTGTTTTTGTTAAAATATAAACTTTAAAGTAAAAAGTCAGGGGTTCTAAACCAATTATTTGTTATAATCGATACATACAAACAAGGGATACATTATAAATTAGTTAGGTGCATCTAGGACAGTAGGACATTACATATGAAAATATCTATCACTGATCTCCTCATGACCACATTCTTCGTACAGTTCCTAACTAAACACTCAAAGCATCACTCACTCTCTAAAATAATTCATTTTTAACATTGTTGCACACAAAGTTGCCATAATTACTTACCTGTTGCACCGACAGCACGGAAATCAAGGGGCCGCCGTTTTCCTTCTCTTGTTCAAAATATTTTAATAATTTTATAACAAACATTGAGATTGGGAGTTTAAAACTTCACCGGGCATTTTTTTTAAGATAAACACGCTTACTCAATTAAAAAGACCTTTCTTGTAACTCAGTTACTTGACGAGTGAACGACGTCTAATTGCATAATTTATTGTAATGTAGCTTACATGACATTACTTTATAATTACATATTAATCATTATATAAATTTAACTTATTTCGAATGTAAATAATGCTACTGATTTGTAAAACTGACAGTTAACTTACAACAATTTCTCGTTACCTTTGAAATCATTACTCTGACAACGCGCTTATTGTTTAACATCCTCATTAGTGATAATAGAAAGTGAAAATAACACCCCTGACCTATTGCAATTTTAATGCTGCATACCTATGTAGAAACTTTAAAGTACCGCTGACTTTCACAAATATTGAGCCATACAGTTTGCAAGTGAGAGTCCCTAATTGCTCACCAACAAAGCTACAGGGAAAATACTGTAGTGTACAACATTTCCTTCCATCAAGTCAAGAGTTCGATGCCACCAATGATATTTTAAACAATCCGCTTGAATGCCCCAATAAATCTCAAGGTGAGCTTGATAGAAACAACTCAAACACAAATAAAACCAAACGCGGTTGAACAGAAACTTTTCATGTTGTTGGTTTCCTTGCGACTCAATGGAAGTTTTAGACATTCAATCACCAGTTACCCCAACTCCTCGTTTTTCTAGCGATGACTCAAATGCAGATAAGTATTTTATCCCATCCTATGGATCTGAGTCGGAATCTGCAAATGATTCAGTCAGTAAGGATAATGATGATCCTTATTTCCCATCCTCAACAAAGTACTTATTTCTCTTTTATTTTATTTGCAGTTACTACTAGCATTTTGCCATCTGATTAGAAAAATACGGCAAAGAAACGCCCGTCCGTCCGTCCGTCCGTCAAATAAATGGAAAGGAAATTGGGCAAAAGCCAAAATTCTGTACGATTAAAAAATTGCGTTACGTCCCAGAACATAAAGCCATACCACCCTGTACTGAGAGAGAAAGACTTTTCGAATATTTCTGGAAAGTAACCACTAGCTGGAGCCAACGCAGGCAATATATTGCATCACTGGTTCCTGCCAAGCCCAAAGAAAGAAGTCGAAGCAGGAAGGAGTGTGATGCAAAAGATAGTTAAATTACTTGTATCCCTTGCCGCTAAATATTGGTAAAAACACAAATATGACCTAAGTTTTAAGGTAATGTTCTGCTTTGGCGACAAATTTGTTAAAAATACTATACATAAAAGAGAAACTCATGGCATGTTAAGGCCTGATGAAATGTACCTCCACATATAGCATCGCCAGATACTATGAAACAATCGGTAATTAAACATGTACAGAGTTATCCATCATACGTGTCACATTATTGTAGGGAAAGGACTCAAGAAAACTATCCGAGTTTAAACATCTCTATTATTTACAAACAATACCTTAAGAAATGCGAGAATCTCAAAATTCCAAAGAACTTGATTGCCTAGGAATGGCTGTTCAGAGATACCTTTAGTACAGAGTACAATTTGTCATTTCGTACGTTAAGCATCTTTCCGAAAACAAGGATACTATAGAGACTATAAATTTCACAGGAGTTAGTTACTATTAGGGTAGACCTTCAGAGATGTTTTTCTACACCGTCTCTTACAAAACGATATTTGCCTCATTCAGTTCAAGAAGTAACGATTTGGTCGGATATCTGTCAGGGCCAAAATCGACATTTGAAAATAGTTCTCGAACATGTAAGGATTCTGAGACAAAGTCCGCATGTAAAAGTGACTAATCAGAAATTTCTTTTGAAAGGCCTCACTCATATGGAGGCCGATATGGTACATTCCATAATGGAAAGAAAGAAATCAAACCTAAAGAAGTTGGAGATAATGGTTCCTATAGATTGGGTACAGTTTATAAGGACTTACAATGGCAAGATCAAATTCAATGTACAGGTTGTCCCATTTTCGTATGTTTTACGGGGTATCTCGCTTATTTTTTAGGTTACAACCTTGTGGTTTTCGCGACACCGTGCTACTTTTTAATGAAACCAAAGATGCAACAATCAAATTTGCCATAGCCATCTTAGTTCTTGTGCTACAGGGTGATTTTGGAAAAATTGAATTTTCAGTCATCCCCTGTAACTCTGTTATTGTCAGACATATTAAAAAAGTAAAAACTGAAGTTTGTAGATTTTTTTACGTAGAATCCAGGGGCGATACTCAGATTTTCTTTAGTTATCACAGTTTTTGAGATATTGACATAACCTACTTTTTTTTGATGGGACACCCTATATATTTTTTTAAAATCTTTTTCCCCTTGCCAAGAGCTTTTCAAAAATATAGCATTGTCTATATTTATTTTCATAAATAACGTAACAAAATGATTTTCTTCTATAATTTACATTGATAAAAAACATAATAATTAATTAATCATAAATATTGTTCAAATGGTAGACTATTATGTCTCCTACAAGTTTCACAAAGTTTATAAATTCTTTTAATAGCATTCTCCAAAATAAATGATTGTCTTCGTAATTCTGCAAAAGCATTTTCCGTTGCAATTTTTAATTGTTGCATGTTGGCATATTGCCTTGAATAAATTTTATTCTTTAAATACCCCCACAAAAAATCCAAAACCGAGAGATCCGGTGATCGTGGTGGCCATCGAACAGGTCCATTTGTTGCAATCCATCTCGTGGGGAAACGTTCATTTAGCCAGTTTTGTATTATTCTAGCATTGTGGGCTGGAGCCCCATCCTGCTGGAAGAATATATCGTTCAGTTGAGCCAGTGGAATATCTTCTAAAATCTTCATAGTTTTTTCTTGTAGAATTTGTAGTACCCATTAGAGTTTAGGTTTTCTTCATAAATCTTGTAAACTATTTTTGGGTTAAAAATAAAGTAGGAGACATTAAATCCGAACCTGCCTTGACGCTCTCTAGGAAAAATCACGTGGGTGTTTTCTTGACTCCAAAACCGCGAATTGTGTCTATTAAGAATTCCCGGACTTGTGAAATGTGCCTCGTCTGACCGAATTATTTTTTTTTTCAAAATTATTGTCCTGACTTTTCATATTTATAAACCAATTGCAGAACTCCAATCTACGTTCAGCACCACCAGGGTGCAGATGATGAACAAGTTTATACATGTAGGGTTTGAATTGATGTTTTTTTAAAATCCTTTGCACTGTTGTTATGGACACACCGGTCTCTTCATCTATTTTCCTGCACGAGGTTTCAGGAGTGGCTTGAACAACTGCTAAAACGTTGATCTCTGATTCCTCGTTCTCTTTGTTGTAAACTCGGGGTCGAGGTTTGTCAAAACATCCATGTTGGCAAAGATTAAATTTTAATTTTTGAAATATACTTCTGTCGGGTTGTCTTCTTTCGGGATATTTATATGACAAAATAGGTATATAAAATAAATACAAATTCTAAGGTAAAGATTAACTGACCTGTTCAGATAGAGTTCTAAGGCCTGGTCTGCGTTTTCATTAGATAATATGAAGCAGGTATTCATATCATATTTCTCAAAGTCTTCAAATTTCTGGTTTCGAGCCATATTAAAAAATAATTAAACAACAACAAGAACGATAACAATAAACAAAAACAACGAATAACGATAAATATCAACACTAAATTTGGGAAAATGTAACCAGGAATAATTTGAGAGAACCAGAATCTTCAAAAATCAAATACCTAAGTAGTGGCAGAACGTTAATTATTTTGTTTTTTTGCGTTACCCACGGCTATCCACTATTATCAATGTAAATTATAGAAAAAAATCATTTTGTCACGTTATTAATAAAAATAAATGTAGACTATGCTATATTTTTGAAAAGCTCTTGGCAATGGGAAAAAGATTTAAAAATATATATAGGGTGTCCCATAAAAAAATAGGTTATGTCAATATCTCAAAAACTGTGACATCTGAAGAAAATCTGAGCACGCCACTGAATTCTACGTAAAAAAATCTACAAATATCAGTTTTTACTTTTTTAATATGTCTGTCAATAACAGAGTTACAGGGGATGACTGAAAATGCAATTTTTCCAAAATCACCCTGTAGCACACAAACTAAGATGTCTATGGCAAATTTGATTAGTGCATTTTTGGTTTCATTAAAGAATAGCACGGTGTCGCGAAAACCACAAGGTTCTAACCTAAAAAATAAGCGAGATACCCCGTAAAACATACGAAAATGGGACAACCTGTACATGAAATGAAATATTTCAGAAATTTATCTGTTTTAAAACAAAACTCAACCTGCTCTTATTAGCAGAAAAAAAAATACAAATGGGAAAATATTTAGCATTTCAAAAGTAGTCTGGCTTCAAATAAAACAAGACACCCCATGAATGCGAGATTACAAAACTAATTTTACCCATGAACAGTTTTTTGAGATTAATATCATGAGAAATAAATGATTGCCACTCTCCTGGCCTGAAACTTTATTGCCAGAACAATCCATTGTACGATAACATCTGACCAATACAATATTACTATAGTAGATTCCCACGGAAATTTCATAATTTTTATCAAAGTCTTAAGACTTCAGACCCAGCCCAAGATTAGCTAGATCTGATTCCGAAAATACTCAGAAAAGTTGGAACATCTAATGGTGTTCTCTACTATTTTTCGAGAAGTATATATTTGATATTTTGTTTACTAATATTTTTTAATACAAAATATGGTTTATGACTGTACCGTAAAGACCTGATTTATGGTGCTCTTTTGAGTCCAAAAGGTGATACTTTATTGGACCCCGTCCATAACGATAAAGTGTTTTGGACTCTTTTAAAGACAAGGCAGATAAAATAATACTATTTCGATTATTAAGTTTGTTAAATATTACATTACAGTTTCATTCTTACTATGTCTACTAAACATATTATTCCTAAAATTAATACCTCCTAATTTATTTTGAAACAAATGAACAATTCTGTATAAACATCGTAACTGAAATTATTAAATCTTAATTTTTATAGTAATGATTAATAGTAGAACGGAATTAGGTTATTATTAATATTAATACCAATGGATTGTTTTATTTTACTGATTCCAATATTTTGAGCCAACGTTTCTGTGACAAAAGCGAATAAAAACTTTCTCCAAAACAGTGGACCTTTTGATACTGAGGTAGAGATATGCTCTAAATATGCACTTCTCCGGTCTAGGTAGATTCCTTAACAAAGTTTCAAATAAATGTTTTGTTAATCGGGCGAAAACGCTCTAATGTAATCTATTCATTACACTTTCTTCTTGAACAGGCTTCAAACCTATTGCTCTGATAAAGAGAGGTTTAGTAAATGAGAGCAGTGATAGCTAGTCAGATCATGAAGGAAAGCTAGTGCGTCATTAAGAAAACTAACTGAGTACAAACAAATCGAAGTGATTATTATTACTTGTTCTTTTATTAAGGTGGGCTCTGGAAATCTACAGAAATTATGGAATGCTTTAGTGAGAAAAAAGTCCCGAAGCAATGCAATTTTACACCAAATACTTTAGCTTACCTTTTCCATCATTTTATCTTTATTATTATTAATATTATTGAAGGCACTTTTTACTTTACTTGTTGAATTTGCTATCGTAACCTGAAGGAACATGCTCATCCTGAACTTATTATTTCATTATTTAAAATGTATAATTTATAAATTTACAATTGTGTGTGTGTACTTTTCACACAATTTCTTTCAAGCGTATAAACAAAGCTATTATGACAAAACTGGATTTGTGCTGAAAGGTAAGTGATGGTCCATGCCAGAGGCACCTTCTGTCTACTGAGTGTCTTCTAATGTACTTTACAATAGGTTTAAGTGCTGCATACACAACGCCTTCTAGGACGGGGATACGAACCTGTTACGTTTTCTTTTCATCTAGTTTCATAGTAATATTGCTTTAGATTCTTTAATCAGTTTTACAATGTAATCAAATTACGCAAATTTTATAGGCTTTCAATCACAACTGATTCAATTGTCAGCATCATGGTTAATTTATGATTGATGACAAGTTGGTGAACCTCTAATTCTTATTACCCACTGATTAGCTCATAAGAGGCAACGATGATTCATCTACTATGCTGTGATCACTTTTTTTGCTTACATAAAGATAACGCTAATTTCTTGTAAGGTAAATAGCTACTTGTTTAGAACAAACACCTACCTGCTAGTAGTAAACAGATAACATGTGTTACAGCATCATAGAAAATTACATAAACGTGAGACACAGAGAGCATGTCATTGGTGGAGATCTTGTTTCACTAATGGGTGGTTTCCTACAGAGAGTAGAACTTGGTGCGTACGACAGGAATCACGAATGAGTTGATGTTATCACGTTGCGAGAAATAGCGCATCACATTATAAAGTGGCAAAAGAGCAAAAGGTGTACAGAAAATGTGAATCATTGAGACTGCAGCTAGACTAATCAGATTGCAATACCATATACACTCAAATATTCTTGTTCACACTTTACATAATCTTAAATTCTGTTCTTCATATTCTGAGGCTAAATAATTTCAAAGGAATGTAGCCGCTGTAGTCAGCGAGAACCTAGTAAATCCATACTATTACTACTACCTTCTTCTTTTTATATTAATCACAACGGTATGGATCTGAATGCGAAGAGCACATTCCATGGTATGAGAATATTGGCAGCTACCATACCACGAACAATAATTGAGAGAACCATCCCTAGACGTGCAGTCAAAGACGCAGATATATGGAAACCAGCAGTCTGTCTTCAATCCACTCAAATTTTCAAAATCAGTCACACCCTTGTCAGAAAAGTTCGCCAGGTGTTTTTGAAACTTTCGTGGTATTTTCATGAACAAACATGGTCTAGTACGATGCAGGGCATTTACAATCATTCACACAGGAGCACCTAGGCCAATCAACACTAATGTGTTTACCAATCACAAATCTGCAGCCCAGTAATATGTACTGTATTTTGTCTACCTTAATATTTCTCAGAAATCTTGCCAGAAAGAATAACATGACATTTACGATAATATTTGATCAACCATTATTGTGGAACGCTTCACAGGTGCTCAATGATAAGGTTCATGCAGCATATTTTTTGTATGTAGCGATATTATTTAGTTCTTTCCACACACTACTAAGCCTTTTGGGAAAGATACGTACTCTAATGGATAATTATGGTCTTTGAGGCATTTTACACGGAAATTCTGGTCAAAATGCAGTCATGCGTATCTTAACTGGAAAATCTGTGACAGGGGCATTCCGTGGACATATATTATGGGATCAGGCATTAAGTTTTATTTTAATAAACGATGCATTCACCAAGCCAAGTTTACATAGTGACAAAAATTGGCTTTCAGTTAAAGGTGGAAAGACAATAAATGAACAACTAAAATCTCAGTATACCCCACACTTATATTGCAGGAAGTCTAAAGCTGGAATCTAGAATAATCGAACTCAACCCAAATCATTGACAGGTTAGTTGTGGTTAGTTGACCAACAAATGGGAAGTACTGCGCACATGTTTGTTGCTGCAGATCGGACAGGTTGATGGAGCAATCGCCTAGTAGCACAACCAAGTAGTTATAACCCATCTTCGCAGCTACAGATGCTTTAGCTATTAGAAAAGTGCATCTCTATATTTGTAAACTATGGAATCTTTATTACTGTTAATAACCGATCTTATTTTGTACGCGAGTTTTCACGCCAGAACTAACCAGTTTTGGACAAGCCTCGGATGTGATCTTATAATCGAACCAGTTATGATGATAACGTTAAAAGTATTGGTGTTACAGAGATCCAGTTAGTACTAGAAAAGCCTGTATGCTGTCAATGTAACCGAGGTATGCAAAAATTGCTAGCACTATGTACGAGACCGCGAAGAACTCAATGAAATAGATATGACATGACTGTCATATCTCTCAAAATACCGAAAAATTAATAGCACTCTTACACACAGTTTGGCCATTCACGACAGATCCTACCTTAGAAACTTTGTTACTGGGGTCGCTGCTGAATTCGGCATAACTGTACATGACCTCTACATCATTGGAAGTGAAATAGTCAGCAAAATAGGTAGGAAATATACATTTACTTTTAAGTAGAAACGTAGTGATCTAGTCAAAACCTTAACGTCCAGCGTTTCTGTCAAAATATTGGCAATAGATTAATTGGTGCAGCTTTGTTGGTCCAGATGTTGTAGTTGAAAAAACCGGAATCCCAACACTGGAAGAAATCTTGAATCAAAAACTGTGTCCATATCTTTGACCGTTATTTGATTCATCTAGAACGGTTCTCAACGCAGATAAGCCACCACTCACACATGTTATCCTGAAAACACCTTGGCATGGATGACGGTGACCATCTTTAATTCACATTACAGTCAAACAAGTTCATTTTGGACTGTGCTTTATTATTGCATCGACTAACCTAGGCCTTAGAAAATATATGTGGAATACAACAGCCCTCATACAAAGAGTGATTATATGTTGTATAGTATATAATGGTAACGGATCACCCTTGGTCCTCAAAAAAATAATGCGGCCAGTCAAAACAACACGCTTTTTGAAAAAGCTCCCATGGCCTATTCGATCACCTGATTTGTTACCCCTTGAACATCTATCGGCTAAGATCTATACACGCAGACTAATGTATTACATCTTACAGGAAACCGGCACAACCTTATACTGCACGTTCATGAGACTTGGTATGATTTACCACAGATCGATATTGATCATTATTTTGATTGACAGTATTTCCGTAAAATTAATTTTCATTTTTAGTGCAGTTTTATGTAATGTAGAAGTTATCTAGTGTAGTTAATTCTCTACAAATAAAGTAACAATTTTTCGAAAATATTAATATTCATACCTGAGTTTATTTTTGTACGATCGCTAAACACTGAAGTCTATTGATTAAAATGACTGGTTAATAACCTTTATAAAATATAATATTAGTGGATTTTCAAATAATTACTTTCGGTCACCTCTGATGTTTGATAGATATTAAACATAAAAGAAATTTAGAAGCCACAAATGAATGTTTTATGTAACAATGTTTCTAACTAGAGGCGAGTTATAAATTAACAAGGGGGTTGGCGGTGATTTTTCATTGTGTCGTAAAACTTTCCATCTTTAGAAATAAAATATTTCCCCCTTACTAAATATGATAATTAGCTGTAAAGCTGCAAGGTAAAGCCTTTATTTGTTTATTGCTTTTGATTAAATTTGTATTTATTAATTTCTAGGAACAAATAATACGTATTCCCTAAACAAAAATATGCATGTTTATTATGCGAAGCCTGAACTTACAACAAAAATTCTAATTAAATTTATATATTCAAATTAAACCATTACACAGAGTAAATACTGAGCCCTTGTATTTTGTACAATTGTACTAAAATAATGATAATAAAAGTCTTTTAATTAGTTTTGGTAAGAAAACTTAAATATGTGTTAGACTTAAACGTCAAATAGACAAATTACGTGCGATTTGTTTTCAGTTATCTGCCAACCCGTCAGTGTCTTTGACGTTTGAGTTTTCTATCGAGATTCTCTTTTTTTTATTTAGAGGTTTCCTATACTTTATTAAGAAATACTGTTATTATAAGACAAATTTTTGAAGTTCAACATGGATAGAAGTTTAATGAGTATCTTAATTTTTACTATTATAGCAAATCACTTGTTTGTGCCTTCGTTCTGTAATAGGGCATATGCAGATCGGAAACTATGCGTTTTCCAGCCTAGGCCGGCAAAAATAAAACTAAATTACAGTTGGTATTCGTTTTAGTGACAGAACCGACATTTGACATAACACAAAGCCTAATCGCGTTACTGTGTACGTGTATGCATCCGTTATTACGTCCGGATTAGTTTCTTATAAGCTACAAATTACATCTATAAATTATTATAAAGTCCACAAATTGATAAGGTACCTACAAAATTTGAGTAATGAATAGTTTCGCAATTGTATTTTTTAGGTTATATTGGTTACTAGTTGTCAGTATTGCCACAGATAAAACTGTGGTATTGCCAACTTAATTTCAACAGGTATTAAATTTTAAAAAGTTTGTTGATTAATTTTAATAACAATTGTTGACGTCGGCAAAAAATGTTGTGTATCACTCTGCCATAAAATGGTTTGTGAGCGTTTATAAATTTGCAAGCTTCGACTGTACTCGCAAACACCCATTTTCTGGCCTTGTAAAACAAGTAACTAATTAATCAGAAGAACAAGTTTTGGAAATAAGAGTTACATTTGTAAAAGGTCACACAGGCATATGAATGAAGTCCCCAGAAATTCATCCGAAAATTATTATTTAAGCGGGTAATTTATAAAACTACCAAACATGAATTATGATAATTATATTATTGTTAACCTACCTAATTGTTTAATAGCATTAATGTTCTAAATACAATATGAGTATAATTCCACAAATTCTTTTATATAATCATTTATTTCTCTACGCCTTTCAATCCAACTTGTATCATTATCAAGAGAAAATATATAAGTAAAATAACAAACAAGTGGTTATGGTAACAAATAATTAAGGAGAACTTGATGTAAATTATAATTCTATATTTAAAACATCTGTTAAAGGTGAGTCTATAAGATCAACCTGTACATTACATTAAAGGTACTTACTATTTATGTTTATAAATTTCAAATGCTTTCAAAACATCTAATTTGTCTTTTTTGTTACAAAAATTTAAAATTTAATGCTGTTTTGTGAAGTCGTAAGGTGATTATTTGCTAATAAATGCTTGGCATGATTTGATTTGTCTGTGTGATTATATTTGTAACATCTAATATGTTCTGTGTATCTAATACCAACGTTCCTAAGTGTTTGGCCAATATAAACAGAATTAAAAAAGGTGAGTATTTTAAATTTGTAACAATGGCGAAAGTTTACATTTGCATAATTCATGCCAGTTAGCTATTAGACATTCAGATGCCAACTTTAAAAAAAACGTAAAATTGAATTATCTTTGGAAACTATGTACATATACACATTTTCCTATGTAGTTGATCGCTAGTCGAATATTGAAAGATACTTAAATTCCAACTTTAAGAATATCTTTGTCGTCAATTAGTAATTATATACCTTTAAATTATATATACAGGGTGTCCGTTTTCCGAGGCTAAATTAGGGCAAAGTTGCGCATTTTTATGTTGAACAATAATCTGAAAAAAAATTATATTTTTGAATTATTGCAAAAAAAATGAAAATTTTGGTTTTGGTTTTTGTTTTTTTAAGAGTTGGGGTCGCATCATAGAGGTAGCACCTTTTATAACGGGTCACACCAAGGGTTTACACCGGAGGTGGTTCCCGATAACTGGTCCTCATGAGGTACCCAATTCTCACCTATGGCTCTAAGTGCCACAACCCGGGAAACTGTATTGACCTACAGGCTAAACTAGGTGAGGATAACCAGATATGGTGAAACCTGACACAGGGCAGCAGCAATGTCAGAACTAGGGTAAAGTGAGAAAGAAAATCTTTGGTACAGTTTATCACTAGAAAATCGGAGGCGAATAACACGTACTGATATCCCCGGCTCCGATACTGCGACCCGCCAACACGTCTGGCCAGCTCGGCGAGTCAAGGCCAAAACCCAACAAACCCCTCCAATACATGAATACACAAATAAAGAAATGGCCCTCAGTCCCCGGCAGGTTGAAAGTGGCTCACCACGGCAGCGGGGAATACTACCGACAACCAGAGGGTGCTAAGAATAACCGGATGAGGAAAGGCTGCCAAATTACGACAAAAATGACCGTAGCTACGTACAACGCACAGACCCTCAGAACTGAAGAACGACTAGTAGAATTTGAAAACGAAATTAAAGATAAAAGATGGGACATAACAGGACTAAGCGAGGTAAGAAGGAAAGACGAAAGGTGTATAAAATTAACATCTGGAAACACATTATATCACAACAAAAGTATAATAGAAAATAACACAAATACAGCGGCAGTTGGATTTATGATACATAAATAGGTAGAACAGAGCATAAAAGAAATAAGATCCATTTCAGCAAGAGTGACATACCTAATACTTCAAATATCCAACAGATATGACCTAAAAATAATACAGGTATATTCACCCACAACAACACATGAAGAAGAAGAGATAGATCAGTTCTACGAAGAGATAAATACCGCAATAACATCAAACAAAACACACCATTACATCATAATTGGAGATTTCAACGCTACAGTAGGAAAGAAAGAAGATAATGAAAAATCAGTAGGATACTGTGGAATAAAGAAGAGAAACCGAAGAGGTCAAACATTAGTCCGATACATAGAAAGACAAAACCTATATATTATGTATACCTTCTTCAAAAAGAAAGAAGGAATAAAGTGGACATGGAGAGCCCCAAATGGAACTACAAAGAATGAGATCGACTTCATTATATCATCCCACAAACCCCTAATTACAGATGTGACGGTACAAATACCCAACAAGCAGCGACCACAGATTAGTAAGAGGAAATATAAGAATAAATACAAAAAAAGAACGAATAAAGTTAATAAAGAAAAATAAACAAGAAATAGATAGAGAACTTCTTAAAGAAAAAACTAATGAATACAGAACAGAATTGGGGAAAAACCTCTGGTACAGCAAAATTAGAAAGCAAGACATAATAGAACAAATAAATGAAAAGATGACAAATGCAATATTACAAGCAGGAAAGGAAATAGCTAAACAACAGAAAACAAAAAACGTCAAATGTATCAGGAACGGAACAAGTCAACTAATAGAAAAAAAGACAAGAATTAGAAAGCCAAGGTAAACGAGGTACGGTAGAATACACGGAACTGTACGAAAGAAAATAAAAGAAAATATCAGAAGAAATACAGAGAATTTAATAGAGAAAACAATCGAAGAAAACAAAAGCCTAGAAGTGCTGCGAAGAAAAACAAACACTGATATCAACGTTATTAGCCATCTGAAAAAAGAAGACGACACAATAACGTATGATAGAAAAGAAATCATTCAAACAACACAAAACTACTAAAAAAATTAAACAACACCAAGATAGAAAAACCAGATAAAATAAAAAGAAGACACATTCTTAACATCGGATCAGAAGAAATACCGGAAATTTGAACAGACCAAATAAAACACGCAATTAAGGAAATAAAACTAAGGAGAGCTCCAGGAGAAGATGGAATAATTCCGGAACTTATTAAACATGGAGGAGAACAACTATTAAAAAACCTAAGGATACTTCTAAATAAATGTCTGGAAGAACGGAAAATCCCACAGAATTGGAACAATGCCGTAATTGTGTTGTTACATAAGAAGGGAGATAAGTCAGATCTAGGAAACTGTAGGCCAATAAGTCTTTTATGTCAAGTATATAAGTTGCTGATGAAAATAATAACTGTAAGAATAACAAACAAAATCGAACAATATCAAAACACCGAACAAGCAGGGTTTAGGAAAAGATACAGCACTCTGGATCACATACAATCACTACGAAACATCATCGAGAAAACAACAGAATACAACAAAGACATGTATCTGGCTTTTATAGATTACAGCAAGCCATTCGACTCGATAGAAATATGGGCAATTATAAACTCATTACAAAACAGCAGAGTCGATTCCAGATATATAGAACTTATTGAGAATATTTACAAGGAAGCAACAAGCACTGTGAAACTACATTCAGAAACAGAGAAAATAAAAATCCAAAGAGGAATAAGACAGGGAGATTCCATATCGCCAAAGCTCTTCATACTGGCAATGGAGCACATATTCAAAAACCTAAACTGGGAGAACCATGGCATCAATATAGAAGGAAGAAAATTAAACACATTACGATACGCAGACGATGTAGTGCTTATTGCAGGAAACCGACTAGAAATGCAGGAGATGATGGAAGAACTAAACAGAAAATCAAAGGAAATAGGACTAATTATGAATATGACAAAAACAAAAATAAAGAAGAGATCATCAAATCAAGAAGACGATCCAATTACGATAAATGGAGAAACTATAGAAGAAGGAACAATATATGATATATATATATATATATATATATATATATATATATATATATATATATATATATATATATATATACCTAGGACAAAACCTACGAGTAGACAGAAACATGCAAATGGCAGATGTAAATAGACGCATAAGACTCGCGTGGGCATCTTACGGAAGATTGAAACATATTAGAGAGTAAAGAAAAAAGATTTAAAACACACATGAAGATAAAACTACTAAACCAATGTGTAATACCGGTTCTAATATACGGAGTTGAAATATGGGCAATAACAAAGAAGACCATGAGAAAGATGCAAACCACCCAACATGGAAAGAGCAATTCTCAACATAAAACTGATAGATAAGAAGCCGATAAAATGGATTAGAGAAAGAACGAAAATGGAAGATGTCAAAAACAAAATAATACAAGCAAAATGGAGATGGGCCGGTCACATAGCGAGGATGGAGAAGGAAAAATGGGCCAGAAAAACGACAGAATGGAAACCATGGGGAGAAAAGCGAAACCCAGGAAGGTCCATGCTAAGATGGTACGATGACATCAGGAAGGTGGTAGGAAGGGGATGGATGAACGTGGCACAGGATAGAAGCAAATGGAGGAGGTGTATATCTTATGGACAATGGACGCTGAATAGAGAGAGAGAGAGAGAGAGAGAGAGAGAGAGAGAGAGAGAGAGAAGCAAACACCATTAAAGCCAGACATTTTTAACTAAAACATTGTGATGGCACTTTTTCACAAGGCATCTATATCTGTCATCGTAATTTCCAAAAGACAAAAGACAACATCCAGCTTTGTTTTTCTTATGGGCGCCATTTAGGATGTTTGCGTTTTTATATCAAGTTCTTTTTTCTGCATGCAATGATGTATCACACATAATAGTTCTGCGTTAAAGATAACAACGTTAGAGATTGTTGTAAGGAAAAATTTGACTGTTCCACCATTATTTTGCTACAACAAAACAACAATTCCAAAGAAAATAATAATTATTATTAAAATAAAAATATGAAACACAGAAAGAAAAAATGGTAAAGAATTCCAAGTTACTTCAAGGCATAACGGAGCCGCTTTTTTAGTTTAGCTATCGCTCTTGAGACATCCCTTCTACGGATATCATGTTTAAGAGTGGTAATAATTCTTCCGCGAAGTTCATTCAGATCAGCAGGTAAATATAAATTTTATTTTTTGTCCCCCACAAATAGTAGTCTAGAGGAGATAGACCGTGCTGGCCAATGTACGCCACCGTTATTAGCAATAACACGTTCCAACAAATATTCGCTAATCCTCCTAGCATTTTGCGGCGGCGCGCCATCTTGATGGAACCAGATTGCATTTAAACGCTGAAGAGCAATATTGTTGTCCACAAGATCCGTTAAAAACGACCTTAAGAAATTGAGGTAAGGATCGTAATTTAAATTTTCTTCATAGATGAATGGACCTATTATTGTATCGCCCAAAAAACCAACCCGTATTTGCGGCCGCCGTTCTTGAAACTGATGTGGGTTCTCAACTGACCAGTAATGCTCATTGTGCCGATTAAACATTCCTGCATTAGTGAACTTGCACTCATCAGACCATATGACATTATCAAGGAAATTTTGATTGTTCTGTAGCTGATTTATCAGAAACGTGCAAAAAGCTACACGTTGACTACTGTCTCTTGGATGAAGAACTTGCGAAACATGGATTGCGTAAGGCCGATACTTATGTTTTCTGAGTGATCTCCAAACGACTTGGTGTGGTAAGTCTAGCTGATCTGAAACCTCCCTCGTTGAGACAGAAGGATTCTCTTGTACCTAATGAAAAAATGTATACTTAGTATTTAGTATTTAGTTCGTTATAAAAATTACGGGAATTTTTACCGCTTGTAAGATTTCCTGTTCATGTTCATTGGGCCTACCACCATAGTTTGGTCTATGTTTATTAAACGAACCATATTCACCCAAATTTCTATCCATAAATTGAAAAAACCTTAAATTCGACAGTTTTAATTGTTTTAATAACTGCGTAGTCGGACCAAATTGTGCAATTCAGTGGCTTCAAAGATCTGAAGATCTAGCCCCAAACGACGATTATCTCTGGGTACATTTAAAATATACAATTTTCACTTTACAGGCTTTAAAGACACGCATCAGCAGAGAATACTGGAGAATAACGCCTCGCATTCTTGCCAATGTCAGAAAAGTATTCTATGATAGATAAGAATATTGTTTAGCGCAAAATAGTGGTTACTTGAGCATTTGCTATAATTTTCATAATTTGTAATTGTTAATTATTATTCATATTTATACTAGGATTTTCAACAACTGCAGTTAATGCATTTGTAGTATTTTCATTTTTAAACACATTTCTTTGAAAATAATTTTTGCCACAATTACACAAAGGAAGCAATGTTCCACTATTTTCAAATTAATAGTAATTCTTCCAATATACAGGGTGGGTGTTTATTGAGTGCACGGAGGATTTATCCTTAACTAACAGAGATATCAAAACCAATTTTGATATGGTAATAAACGATCATTGGACCTACATTCTAAAAATATTTAGGTATATATAGCGTGATTGACAAAAATATGCCAACCCAAACCTGTATCTGTGTCACTAACCGTTCTGCAGATATCGTCACTTTAGTACCAAATTAGAGTTAACTTTGGAACCACGATACGAAGCGTTGTCACCACGATTTTGTAAATCTATTTGTACCATCGACTATTAATAATAGTCTACTAACAAACAAACTGGGAAATTTTTCGAAAACACTTAAAACTATACAAAATGATTAACTTACACGAAATATAATTTTTCTCAATTTTTTCAAACGCAACACCCTGTATATTTTTTCACATTTAGATTCCCTGTGAAAAGTAGATACTAATTGATAATAGGTTTCATAGCCACAAGACGGACCCTTACTGAGATATTGACGCTTTTACGTAAAAATATTCTAAAATACAAATTTACTATGTGTTTTTGGATTGTCGTTTTGTCAATTTTTGTATAAAATGAATTTTTCCAAAGAAATGGTCGATATGAATTTTATTTACGGAGAAACTCAAAGAAATGCTTTGCTGGCTACCCGTTTGTACTGTGAACGATGCCCAGCGAGAAGACTCCTAATGGGTAACTAGTAAAGGCAATGAAGAAACCAATTATGTTAATAACATTCTATTTAGGGATGAGGTAACTTTTCACAATAATGGCAATATTAATACACATAACTATCATCACTATTCAGATACTAATTCACACATCTTAAGAGTTGTTGATCACCAGATTCGATGGTCAATTAATGTGTGGGGTGGTAATAACAAATTTTAATGTGGTTGGTCCTTTTTTCTTTGATGGGGGTCTTAGTGGAGCAAGATATTTACAGTTTATGGAAAATGATTTACCCGAGATTTTGGAAAATATTTGGCCAGCCAGGTCACCGAATCTTAAGCCCTCGATTTCTTCCTTTGGGGCTAAGTTAAAGAAAAAGTTTACATCCTCCCGCCACAAACGAAGATATGAAAAATAGATACACGATCATTGGACCTACATTCTTAATATATTTAGATATATACAGCGTGATTGACAAAAATATGCCAACCCAAACCTGTTTTTTTAAATAGAACACCCTATATATTTTGCATGTTTGGATTCACGTTTACATTTAGAATAAAAGCATAGAAATTTGTATCTGTATCACTAACTGTTCCGTAGATATCGTCACTTTAGTACCAAAATAGAGAAAACTTTGGAACCACGATGCGAGCGTTGTCACCACGATTTTGTAAATCTGTTTATACCACCGACTATTAATAATAGTCTACTAACAAACAAACTGGGAATTTTTTTGAAAACATGTAAAACTATACAGAATGATTAACAGTAGAAGAGGGGCACCTTGGCCGCCATCTTGGATTTTGACGTCACAAGGATGCCCCACGTGGAAGACCATATTTTCCACCCTTATTTTTTATGGTTTTTTTCGGAGGCCTTTTTCAACCCCTAATTATTTTTGTTTTTACTCGCTCACGTGTAGGACGCGTTTTTTCACCCTTATTTTTATGGTTTCTTTTCGGAGGCTTTTTTCAACACTTGATTTTCACCCCTATGGTTTCTTTCCAGAGGTCATTTTCAACCCCTAATTATTTTTGTTTGTACTTGCTCACGTGAGGGGCATATGCAGGTCTTCGGTTTGGTCTTGGACTTGGGGTTGGTCTTGGAGCTGGGACTAGGTCTTGGACTTGGAGTTGGTCTTAGGGTTATTTTTGATGGCCATCTTTAACCCTAATTAAAGTCCTTTTGGTTGTATTAAGAGCAGTACCCCTGGAGGTTAGGCAAACGCACACGCATACAAAGTTAGAAATTGCATAATTACCCTAATAAGATATTATTATTAAAATTATCGATGCTATTGTTTTAAAATGGTCATATGCTATTGGGTACGTTCGGATGATCTTTTACCTATACGAGAAATGTATTTATACATTATATTTCTAATAAGGAGGTTCTTGTAAGACAGCATTTGTGTTAGGGATTTATTATGCGTGGGGGAATTTGAATGACAGTAAAATTTAATTATAGAACACTTTTATAAATGTCATAATTAAAAAAATCCTGAGTTATAAAAAAAAAATACTGACATTCAGGTTATTCTCTAATGAAACAAATTTTTTTTATTAAGTTAATTAGTTACATAACAGTTATTACAATATTAACAAATATTAAAAACCGGTTGCTTTACCTGTTGGTCCTAATGTATTGAAATATGTTTTATACCCATCCGACCATTAAAATGTTTGTATATTGTACGCCTTAATATTTTTTTAAAGAAACTTGTTGTTAGAGAGAGAAGAGAGAGAGAGAGAGAGAGAGAGAGAGAGAGAGAGAGAGAGAAAAAATGGGACGTTTAAACTAATGGAATTCTTTTGCTAAGATAGATGTTGTGGGGCATGTGAAAGCTTTAGAAAATACGAAAATGTAAATTTCCCAAGACATGGATAAAATTAACGAAGCTTCTATGTAAAAATTAAACGTATTATAAAGTCTAGAGACTGCAGGAAATTGGAGCGATTATCCGAGGGGACATAATTAGTTACAATAGGTATTAAACCGATAACCACAAGAAGTAAATTACATAACGTATTGCATTTCAACGATCTGGGTACGTTATGTATATCTAATTATTAAAACGGGTGAAAAAACGCGTCCTACGCGTGAGCGAGTAAAAACAAAAATAATTAGGGGTTGAAAAAGGCCTCCGAAAAGAAACCATAAAAAATAAGGATGAAAAATATGGTCTCCCACGTGGGGCATCCTTGTGACGTCAAAATCCAAGATGGCGGCCAAGGTGCCCCTCATCTACTGTTAATCATTCTGTACAGTTTTACATGTTTTCAAAAAATTTCCCAGTTTGTTAGTAGACTATTATTGATAGTCGGTGGTATAAACAGATTTACAAAATCGTGGTGACAACGCTCGCATCGTGGTTCCAAAGTTAACTCTATTTTGGTACTAACGTGATGATAGCTGCAGAAAGGTTAGTGACACAGATACAAATTTCTATGCTTTTATTCTAAATGTAATAGTGAATCCAAACATGCAAAAATATACTGGGTGTTCTATTTAAAAAAAAACAGGTTTGGGATGGCATATTTTTGTCAATCACGCTGTATAATATATTTAGAATGTAGCTCCAATGATCGTGTATTACCACACCAAAATTGGTTTAGATATCTCTAATAGTTAAAGATAAATCCTCCGTCCACGCAGTAGACATCCACCCTGTATAGTTTTGAATAATTTTTAGACAATTAAATCTACTTTGTTAACCTGTTTTTTTTTCATTCATTATTTGGATGGTTTGACGTTTGAAAAGTTTGTGTCATTTTGACATTTCATTGCTGTCCTGATGCTGTGCAGCAATGATATATAATTGTAGCATTTTTTTAAATTAGTGTAAGCTGTAAAATATTTTTAATAGTTTCATCTGAGAGATGATTCCTTTAAAGAAAATTTCCTGTACTGTTTTTACCTAAAATAATTAGAGAAACGGGAATTCGAGAGTTTATGACTTCCCATTCACCACCCGGTATTCCAACCAGCGCCATTTCTGCTATCAACTTTAACTTTAGTATCGAAACAAAATGGTTATAAATGGCATCAAAAATGCGTAATACTACAACAGATGTTTTAATTGATTGTAGTTTTAACTGTTGCTGTGAATACAGGTAGTTTCTGATAAAACAGTTTCCCTAATATCAATTGTTTTCTAAATAAGATATTTCTCTTAAGAAAATCTGTGCTTTTGTGAGTCAACCTGGATTTTTCACGCGACACTGACCTTTCTGACTCAGTAGTTTTAGGTAATATTATATATCTTTAATTGATAGAAGTATGATTTAACTCGATAGAGTTAAGTGGTATTTTTCCCGATGGCCATGTAATTTTACATAAGTAATATTATTTTGCAATGAGACAGTATGGATCAGTAGCGCAAAGCATTCAATAAATACACATTTTAAAACTTTTCTCGGTTTTTCTGACCTACAAAATTCTGATTATTTAAATAAACAGCAATACCATTAAATGAATTAATTTACAGTCTCATATATTAAATGTTAAATATATCTTAGTTTATTTGATAGTATGAACGCTTTTAAATTAAATACGTTTAATAACACGAAATGGTATACCGCATGCCGCAACGGTTGTTAACGAAATATACAAATCCGCAAACCTCATTATGTTAATATACGTGTCAACTAGGGAATGCCAGAAATATATACATTCGCTTATTCTATTTAATTTATTTAAGAGGATGTATTTTGATTAACAGAAGTATTTAATTAGTTAATTCATTTGTTCATGTATATACTATTTTGATAGTAAACAATATACACATATAACGGTATATACATTAGATGTAACTATATAAAACCATATTCATTTTTCAAGAGAGTAGAGTAGTTTTTATTACAGTATATAACATCCAACTATGCCTCTATGATAAAATTAATCGGTAATGGATGATAACTGTGTAAACAAAGTTGAATATAATTTCATATTATTATTATAGCATTCAAACACATAGTACTAATTTATTTTATTCTCAAATTCGTACATTAAAGTATAGTTATGCATTATAGATCGGTTCCATACAATGTTTTATTAATAAATTAAAATAATGTAAACAGTAGGGGAATGGGGAACTTAATCCACCAAGTGGTGAATGGTCGCATAGACAAATGGGTCGGACGCACCAAAGGAAATCCAATGGGAAATCAGTGGAATTCCTGCTTCCCTAATTATTTTAGATAAAACTCTACAGGGAATTTTCTTTAAAGAATTGAATTCTCTATTTGATGAAACTATTAAAAATATTTTACAGCTTGCGCCCAAATATTGCAAAAATTTATAAATAAACCCGATTTAATTGTCTAAAAAATTTTAATCAAAACTGTTTACTGGAAGAATTACTATCAAATTTGAAAATACTGGAAGATTGCTTCCTTTGTGTAATTGTGACAAAAATTATGAAGCTACAATTCGAAGAAATGTGTTTAAAAATGAAAATACTACAAATGTATTAACTACAGTTGTTGAAAATCCTAGTATAAATATCAATAATAATTACCAATTACAGATTATAATTTATTTTCGAACATTCTTCGCTGATGCCTGTAGATATGCAAACTTTTCAGAAGTAAACATTTTAAATGTACCCAGAGATAATAGTCATTTGTGGCAAGATCTCCAGATCTTGGAGGCCACTTAATTGCACAATTGGGCCCTATTACACAGTTATTAAAAGAATTATTAACAAAGTCTTCAACTTTTCGGCTGTTGTGACAGGGCAACTATCCATTTGAAACCATATTTCCTCTTCCTGAGCTACTTCTGCTAAAGTCGGTAAATTTCGCTCACACAGCAAATCCAAAAACCTACCCGCGCTTAGATTTTCCTCATAAAAAAATGGTCGAATACTATATTGTCGGAATATTCCTACCCAAACATTAATTTTTTGACGATATTGAGATCAGCTTTCAACAACAATGTAAGGCATTTTTATTGACGACCAAATCCTATTATTTTGCATCTATGGTTCATTATTTAACGTAAACGTACACTCATTTTAAAAATTGTGGGTCTAGATTAGCCTTCTCCAGCATCTCATAACAAAACTGCTTTTCTCTCAAAAGCCCCATCACGCCTCACTCCTAGTGACATTTAAGTTTGTACGAATGGATATTATTATTTCTCAAAATTTTAATGCGATTATATTATGCACTCCTAAGTGGTTCGCATTAACTGTAGTTAATGCATTTGTAGTATTTTCATTTTCAAACACATTTCTTTGAATATTGGCTTCATAATTTTTGGCGCATTTACACACAGGGAGCATCGTTCCACTATTTTCAAATTTGGTAATAATTCTTCCAATGGCAGTATGGTTTGGAATCGTGCGGTTTGAACATTTCGCACTAAATAGGGCACTTACTGTGCGCGTGCGATTGCCGGGAAAAATGAAACTGTGTACGACATTTTTTAGGTCTATTGTTATGACTAATAGACTGACAATATGACAGTATTTATAATAATTTTGAATGGTAACATCATCTTGTCATTTCATTGCTGTCTTGATGCTGTGCAGGAATGGTACATAATTTTTGCAATTTTAGAAATTAGCGTAAGCTGTAAAATATTTTTAATAGTTTCATCTGATAGAGAATTCAGTTCTTTAAAGAAAAGCTTCTGAAGAGTTTTTACCTAAAATAATTATGGAAGCAAGAATTCGAGAGTTTATGATTTCCTATGGTGCGTCCGATCATTTACCACCCGGTATGCTGCTGATATTCTAATCAATTAACGTTTTATTATAACCAAAAAAGCATAATCATTTAACTTATAACATGGCAACAGAAGGAAGTGACGAAATTAGAGCAGTTGTACACTTCCTCTCAAAAGTTTTGCCTACACTTTCAAAATCAAGTAACAACGATTTTTCCAAATTTTAGCTGTGTGGATGGGTAATTTTAATATTAGGTTAAAGATGATATTGACAGGATTAACAAAAATTATGATCTATCCTTCAGGACACAAGTTATACAGTGATTTTATCTATTCCATAATAAGTAGCAACCCTTCTTATGGACCAAACCTCTTCTAATTTGGATAGCATCAAAACCTTGTCTTGCTCTATCAGTTGAGGCATTTTGACTTTTCAAAATTTTAAATGTCAGAGTTGATTAATTAAAACACTGATTTAATACAACAAAAAATGGGTGTACGCGAAACTTTTGAAAGCAAGGGTACACTATTGCAGTACACTTCTAGGTATTTACTACTGTCAATGGTTGACCCGTACAAAATACGTTTTAAAATTTTAGATGATTAACAGCAATGCACTTTCTGTCTATCACATACCAACGGAAACTTAAATTACAACAATAAAATAAAATGGTATACAGTACCAACGAGATACCGTCTATTGCATTTTTGGGTTGTCAATGCTTGTTAAAAATTTAAGTCAAGTGGAAACATTTTCAGATGTCACTACATTACTTTGTTAACTTGCGTGTTTGCATACACGCTATATAATTCCAGTCTCGAATAGAGAGCTTGATTTTACGTGTAAAACTGTAGCAATCCTTGTTCCCATGTGTTAGTACGGTTGGTATGTTAGCATAAAGATTGATTTATGATTTTTCCGGGTTTGTAGGATTCTATTTCATAATCAATTACCAAAGCTCTAATTCTACTAAGAACAATTAATTTGGAGGCGGGTTAGTATAGCTATGTGACTTCTGGCGTAGTAGGTGACGTCACACCAATCGGCGATGTGGATGAGCACTTAAGTCCCGCCACCTCAGGAAGTTTGAGGTTAGGGGACCAATGAGAGAGGAGAGATAGGCTCCGCCTGGCGCAAGTAGTAGTGACGTTTCGCCAATGGAATGCGAGATGGGTGCCTCCCTTGTTAGGATGAGCAAGGGAGATGGCGCATCAGTTGTCCAATGAGAGACGTGACGTCCATATTGCGATGTTAGAATGCGCATGCGGCAAGGGCCATGTGGGAATTGATGATGCGGAAGGTGTTTTCTTCTGGCGGATTCTTCGTGGTTGCTGTTGGTGAAGAGCTACTTCCGGTGTTGGCATTGGCGGGAGCTGCTTCTAAGCTGACTGCTGCTGGTGAAGACGTTGATACGCCTGCTTCCGGTGAAATTATAAACACTGAAAAAGTTGTTTGTGCGGTGCGAGATTCGAATTCCGTAGAGTTGGCATGGTAATCCTATACGTTACCATGGCGCTACTGTATTTACCAGTTAATGCTCTTATAGTGTGTTATTTTCCAATAATGCACGTTAGAAGCGATATAGTGCCCTAGGGCATTATGAAATTACTATGGAAATAAAGTTTATTTGATGAAACCTGTATTAGCATCAAATAACAATGTCAAATAACAAAACGTAAAAAATAAATATTCTAACCAACACACTAAATGGACATTAAATATAGAAGGCGCCACGGGTGTTACAGGAATAATGCCCTAGGTCAAGGTACATCCCTCAGATCAGAGGCCCTCGAGAAGTACACTGTTGACCTCGGGGCACTATTATCATAATAATCACCCGTAACTCACTTGATACCTTAATTACCATAAAAATAATGAATTTGATGATAAACATGTAATTACATTTCAATTATAAAATTAAAACAGTAAAGAGAAATCACAGAGGTGTGACCTAGACCAAATGTATGAAATTAAAATTGGAAAAATCAATACAGGGATAATTGAAAAATTAAGCATTCTGATGATAAGTAATAGTATTTCAAATATATTATTAATTCATATAAAAATTATAGTAAGTATCACATTAATTTATATGAACTCGTACAGGATAACGTGTATCATTATCATACAATGATATACAAAATGAGCACATCTAAACTTGTGAAATGTAGCAAATTTGTTAATAAATTCCTCAATTATACAATTAGTACATTAAAAGAAGCAAATAGATGTGTTGTCTACAAAACCGCAATACATCCAGATATAAAAATAGTAGTTAATAATATTTTTGAAGAACAATATCTATTATAAAAAACGTTAAAAATTATCTCCAAAGTAGTGTGACGTGGTTTCTAGACAGTATATCTACAAAACCGTAAAATCGTGTTTGTGACGTATATAAGGCGCTATACCATATGGCTGTGTATTAGCCTTTATCGTGCTGTTCATCAGGTAAATTTCCTATTACATTTAAAAGTAATAATTAAATGATTATAGTAATAAATTTTAGAATTTCTTACTATTATTAAACAAAAATTACTCACTGTTTATTTGCTGCTGCAGTTTGATCACATGATATTCAGGTATAATGATCATAATCATAATAATCATTTATAGTAAACCCATTCTTAATGATTTATTTTTTAGAAACGGCTTTAATCGAAAATAGATTCACCTTTTAAAAATGGTTGAGCATTTCTACGAATATCAAAATACTCAAGATGCTACTAAAATCAGCAAAATTACTGGCATCATTGACACCAACTTAAGGATGATTGAAGCATCCGTTGGCGATGCGCCATTGACTCTTGGTGATCAGAGGCATCTGGCAAGCGTTGTAGGGAAACTACAGCGATATAGAATATTCCTTAAGCAGTTAATAAAACCTGCCGAAGTAGGATCCATTGGAAGAAAGAGTACAGTCGAGTGGAGGCATTATGTAACGGCTTTCAAATCCAGAGTGAGCTCAGGAATCATAATTACTTTAGGAGACATTAGGACCATTTTTCATGATAGTTTTAAGATGTTTAGAATTAAGATTAAGGACATTTTTAACGTTTATCATCATATTCTGAAAGTATTTCGAATTTTGCGCTAAATTTGTGAAACCATCCATAAATGATAATAATAATTTAATGCATAGAGAATTTAGTTTTACAACGAAAAATTTTAATATATTAAGATGTAACTCAGAACAGCAAAATTTAAAAAAGCTATATAATATTAATATAGTGGATTATTTAATGGAGCGACTGCTTCAATTTGAAGAGCATCATAGTGGTTGTGTGAACGCGAACAGTACAACACTAATAAGAGCATCATCCCATGTAGATTTACCGGCTCAAATAAAAAATAAGGAATGTAAAAAATAATTATGAAGCCTGAGTAGATATACTACCCCATTCCTGTCCCACTTTTGTCACTAGATTTGTCACCAGATTTGTCACCAGAAAAGTCACTAGATTTCTAGGTTGGTAACATTGCTGGTTAAGTCAAGCCACGTTGTTGGTAACGGGGCTACGTGTTAGGTTGGTAACCCTGCTAAGTCAAGGTCAAAGGTAAAAAGTTGCAAGGTAATCAAAAATAGTATTCAAGGTCGAAGACTTACGGTGGAAAATTATTTATGATTACCTGGCAATTTCTATTTTTAGCTTTTCACCTTTTTATATTTCTAAGAAATATGACACCACCGTAAGTCTTCGACCTTGAATACTATTTTTGATTACCTTGCAACTTTTTACCTTTGACCTTGACTTAGCAGGGTTACCAACCTAACACGTAGCCCCGTTACCAACAACGTGGCCTTGACTTAGCACCCAGCAATGTTACCAACCTAGAAATCTAGTGACTTTTCTGGTGACAAATCTGGTGACAAATCTAGTGACAAAAGTGGGACAGGAATGGGGTAGTATATCTACTAGCCTGTTTCGGCTGGGCTCTAGCATCAACTTTCTTTCCCCCTTATCACAAATCTGATCGCGTACCATCCTATCCTTACTGTGCCCAAATTCTAAATTTTGAAGATATATAGTTTTCAATGACCTTAAACCAAATCCCTCAACTTTTAAAACAAAATCCGAATTTATCCTTAAACGTTTATGCTCTTATTAGAAATTATGTAGCTACATATACCACAGTATCTGTTCGTTTATGCGATGATAAGCAGCAGTATGTTAATTTATTAATCATCCAGGCGAATTAGAGCATAGGTCTTGTGGGTACATAACAGCTAATGAAGATGATATGAAATAGCGGAATTTCATTCTGTTGGATCAAAAATTTATTCGAATTAGTGCGTCCACAGTTAACGAAGAATCGCAGTGAATCATATATGCGATCGATTTCTCACTATTTTAGTTAAGTAATGAAGCTTAGTAACCATGAATTATATTGCAAGTTAATTAATAAGTGTAGGATAGAGATGCATAAGCCCGGATCGAATGTTCATTCTAAGAATCACGAGTGTAAGCAGACTGCGCCATTTATTTTATATTGCGACGTGCAATGTTCAGTGCAGGATTCTAAAGATCACGAAACGCGAAATATCGTTAAGTATAAGAAACATAACGTATGCAGCACCGTATTATATCTCCACTGCCCGTTTAACGATTCCTTATGAAAATTTCGGTTGCAGAGGGGTAAGGAGTGCATTAATCGCTTTATTAATGAGCTGTTGGATATTGCAGGTAATCTGTAACAGTACACATGGAAACGTTAAGCGATATTCAAATGTTGGAACTTAATGTATCACTTATTGTCATATTTGAAAGTGTCACTTCTTTGAACGTGTTATTAAAGTGAGACCACTGTCATTTCAGCGGTCGGTTTAGAGGTAGTACTCGTCAAGGATGCAATATCCAATATAATGTCCTAAGCATAATCCCTGTTTTTTGCACAACTTTTCAAGTTATGATTTCCATTTCATAATAAGAGATATTGCTCAAGACATCCCCTGCAAAATCAGATTATTACCTAAGACGGAAGCGAGTTACATATTATTCACCAAGGATATATATATATATATATATATATATATGTATATATATATATATATATATATATATATATATATATATATATATATATATAGTATACAATAGTTAAATTTAGATTTGTAGACTCATATCGCTTCATGAACGAGTCCCTTGATAAATTATCATCCTATTTATCATTTAACGATTTCGAAATTTTACGCAGCACGCTAAGCCGCTTGAATGATGAGCAGCTGCAGTTATTAACTAAAGAAGGAGTGTATCCGTGTGAGGCTAAATTTGACGAAACTAGTCTCCGGGTAAAGAAAGATTTTACAGCAAGTTGAGACAATCACACATGACGGATAATGATTGATCGCATGCTCAAAACATTTGGCAAAAATGTAAGTCAGTATAGTGATGATTATCTGACATGTGATGTGCTTCTACTTGCTGACATATTTACAAATTTTAGAACTAAACGCATAACTACGCATAAACTAGATCCGCCGCATTCTTCTACACCGCCCCCGGATACACCTGGCAGTATATACTAAATTAAACTAAAGTTAGACTGGAGCTGCTCACCGTAAATATAGCAATACAAATATGGTTGAATTATATGGATAGGGTCAAAGCCAATGTTTGCCGCGGAACAACTTCAAATGGATTAACGAGAAGGTATTTATTGCCTAATGACGTCGATACGCTGCCTTGAGGACATTGCAATATTCCCGCTACAATGAGTTTAGGTTAAGAAATTAAGTATTTATTATATCATCGACTTATGTTAAGAAATTATATTATTATTATACATCTATAAAAATATATACATGTTGTGTAACCAATATTTATTTTGTCTGAAAATATATAAATATTATACAAAATCTGATCTATTAATCCAAAAATCATGTGTTTATCCATACCAAGCCATCGAACATGTAGTTGATTCCCCTTACGACGTAACACTTTCTCAACGAAACATGTATCCGGATTGGCTGTTTTCGGTAGTTCTTCAGCATAAAATTTACAATAGTTCTACATACATAAAGGCAAAATTTATATCGGTTGTGGCTTGTATCTCGACAGCTCAGTTGGTTAGAGCGGTACTCAAAGTACATGTCGTAGGTTCAAATCTACTTGAAGAAAAGTTTTTATTTATGTATTTAAATAAAATTAATAATAATTTTTATTTTATTTTGCCACCATAATGTTCTTTATACGCCTCCAAATGCGGGCGTAAGTGGTCTTTATAGCACGGAAAAGTCATTGGTGCTAAGCAGCATGATTGACAGCAAACACATGACATGATATATAATAGCAATATCACAGTATCTTAGTAACAACAAATTAGCCTACTGTCGACTTTATTTCACTGCATTTGCATTTAAAAACTTGCCGAAAATACTGAATCTTTTTAATATTTTGTTCCGTTTCATGGTGCAAAATAAAATAAGACATTGTATGTACCACGGGCATAATTGTAGATTATGCGCTTAATACATAAATATCTATTAATAACATGTGATATACTTTAGCTCTTGGCCATCGATGCGGTTCATTTTTCCATGGTCCCAATGAAATTGTAACGTAAATGTATATTTTGGGGAATATTAGAACTAAATGCTGAATAATATTCACGGATCACAGAATTTAGTACTTGATCAACGAAAGAATCCGTTTTGCTGCGTCCACAACGAAATAAGTGTATAAACGTAGATTTTGGGCAGTATTCAACTCAAATACTGACTAAGACGTAACAAAATTAATCTATTGGCCGAGGCAATCAAGTTTGCCATTACCCTAACTAAAGTAGTGTCTAAATATATATTTTATGCCATGGTATGCCTAAGTGGTGGCCAACACCCACGTACCACACAATATAGTTTGTGATCATCGAAGGAATCCATTTTGCTGCGCCTATAATAAAGTTGGTGTATAAACGTAGATTTTGGAAAAAATTCAGTCGAAACGCCAAAATGCTAAAATTTGTGTATTAGCCACCGAGGTAATGGAAAGTATGGTTATATATTTTGCGAAATGAATATGTTTATTGTTTATTATTAGTCCGTGTAAATTGAGAATTTTGAGATACTAATGTATTCTTCAATTATGCTTCCTTTCTGAAATACATAACACTGAGTTACCAGCATTGGTCGTTATAGATCTCTCTTGCTCTGACTTCTTTTTCGGCGCTTTTGGTAGGTATGCGTTTCCAGGAGTAGCATTTGCTCTTAGCAGCATAACAGATCAGGACCGATAAGAAAATGAGCAGTAGATGCAAATCTGGATGTACCTGAAATATACAATCGTCCCTCAACATGGGTTATTGTAATACGTCAACTTGAATGCAGTAGAAAAAACATAAAGAAAGACATTCGAAAACTGTTGTAACGCCTCAGAATTAAATTATAGTCTGCATGACCTTAGCAGCCACCAGATAAATTCTCTAATATTCAAGCAGTGACAAAAAATAAATGAAATCTTTCACAAGTAGCTTAAATAGCAAATCTCTCGTTGTTACCAGATACCTTTTTCATTTCAGTAATATGGAAAAGTTAGTCAAAAGGATACTGTCATACGTGCAATAACTAAGTGTCACAACGTGTGAAAATTGAGAAATGTACTTATTATATTTCGTTTGCTTGTGATATATAAATTCATTCAGTACATTGATGAAAAGGTTTTTTTTTTTAAATTGTTTTTGTGCAAATGCATAAACACGTAGATTGTTTAATTTGTTAAATTTGATGACGGTCATTCTGTGGGGTTCTGATATCATAAATTATCGTCTAGAGTCTTGGTATATATCAATTAAGTTGTTTGCTTAAGGTCGGTCGTATATAATAGCGACCACCTGGCTTGAATAGCTTGTATGGCTCAGTTTAGAGTCGTTTGTTGTGTTGAGTTTCGCGCATTCCTCTTGTTTTGTGATCGTTGAGTTTTCATGGGAAATGATGTGTTGTTATTTACCGAATCTAAGTACCTTTGAAGAGGGGGCAGAGGATTGCTTCTCTTTTCGGTTCAGTTTCGATCTTGAAAGTTGTAACAGAAAACATACTTAGATGTAATTACGAATTGTGATTGTAGGGGCCATCGGCGTCGCGGCGTCATTATAGTTAAGTGAAGTGCTTCGTAATGTGGTCGCGATTCTACAATATCGGTGCTATGCAGCAATTCGCGTTTATACGGCTATAAATTATAGTACACCCCGACGAAGCTGTTATTGTTTACCATCTTATCACCTAAGTCCGGGTTCAATAAGTGAATTAACCTGTATTCAACCGACGACGGTGCCAAGATGTGCAGCGTACTTTATAAATTTGTATTAAAAACATTGTCGAAATTATTAATCTGGATTTATTGAAATTATAGACATTATTATCGTGATTTTTGAGCGTAATAGCAAAGTATCACTTTTTGTGAAAATTAAAAAACCAGCATGTTATGTGTTTTAGGATTTGCATAAGATCATTTGAAAGGAATGTGCCCACGCAGGATTGTGTTAAACTTGTGTTTGTGCAACATTTATCTAGAAAGTTGTTAGGTGATTGATGGAATTTGGACCAGAACAGGTCATGAGACTGTGCAAAGGCTGTGTAAAGACTACTTGCACAAGGAACGTTTTGGTGTAACAAAAAATGATAGAGAAACTATATTTTTATCCAGACTGTGACAATTACTTATATTAAATTAAATAATTTTTATTTAGTATAATGTGGTATAACAAACTTTATTTTTTTAAAAATTAACTATAAAATTGTTAAAAAATACCCTAAATACGTGTTGTTTCTTGTCTGTAACCGTTTGGTGATTATTTTCAAACACTAAAATAGAAACTCTTTCGTTTCGAGTGCATACATATAAATCAATATACAGTGTGCCCGAAAAGTTTATAAACGCTCAATTATCTCAGTTATTTATCAAGTTAACATAGATGAAAATTGGGAAGTTTACAACAAAAATATTTTAAGTAATACAGTGTTGCGCTTCTACTAAAAATTAAAGGCAACTTTGATAATTCAAACGAAACACCATGTATATTATTCAATTATTTAATGCCCGGAGTAAATCTAAATACATCTTACGTATAAAGTCCTATACCGCACTTCAACTATTTACGAAATAATTGACCGAGCATTTCGACACTTCGACAAGCTGTAAAATCTAAACCTTAAGAGAGCAAGAAAAATATTTTGCACATTCCTATCTTAGTTGTTCATAAGCTATCGATTGACAAATACAAAAAAATTAATATTGTAACAGAGAATTTATTGAAAAATTGTTTTAAAAAAAATAAAACAGAAGATATCCATCTTCGTTACATTAGAAATGAAAACCGTGGAAATGCGTCATGGAGGTGAAGTAAAATTATACATTGTCAATGTAATCCGCTTTGCTTTTTAATAATGGCTAATTTAAATGAACGAAAAAGAATCATACTGCTTATGATGTGTGGTTACGGAGATCGTCTGAGGTCCTATAAAAGGGTGGAGGATTTAGTCAATAACAATTTTCCAAGCCGTACTCCAATTGCAAAATCAACGGTCCAGAAAACAGTTAGAACCCAACACAGCAAGAAGTGGTGAAAAAGGCTTGAACACATTACTCATATTTATTGAGAATCCTCATAGTTCCGTGCGGAAGTCAGCAGCAGCTATTGATATAAGTCGTTCATCAGTGTCACGAATTCTGGAAGAAAATGAATGTCACCCCTATAAGATTCATCTTCTTCAAGAGCTGTCAGACGATGATTTCGGTAGAAAAAACGAATTTTGTGTGACCATGATGCCTAAGTGGGACGAGAATAATTTCTTCAATAACATTGTTTTTTCTGATGAAGCGACATTTATGCTAAATGGGAATGTCATAATTATAAGTACCGGTCAGATCAAAATCCACATTGGATGAGAGAAGCGCATTCCCAGCACCCTCAAAGATAAATGTTTGGACAGGGTTGTATGAAACTCGGACTATAGGGCTATTTTTCATAGAAGGAAATTTAAGAGCTGAGAGATATTTGGATGTGCTTCAAAATTTAATTGTTCTTGAAATTCAACGTTTGTCTGGCCTAAACTATCAAAGTAGATGGTCTCAGCAGGATAGAGCTCATCCCCACTATGCTCGTATGGTGCGGGAATATTTGAATACAACTTTTCCTAACAGATGCATAGACAGAAGGCTTTTTATAGAGTGCCCAGCGAGATCCCCCAGCCTCTGGCCATTAGATAAATTTTCTGGGGGCATCTAAAAATAAAGTATACGTTTCAAAACCGGAGAACCTCGACGATTAAAGACAACGCATGTAAATTGAATCTGATATCACCTAGCCTTTTGCCAAGAAGTGCAAGTAAAACATTTTGAACATTTAATTTAGTACATATCACATAGTTTCCCAATTTTTTTTTCGATTCCTGGTTAGAAGATTAGGTTGTTTTGTATTTGTCAATCAAGCTTATGAAAAACTAAGATAGGAATATGCAAACCGTTTTTCTTGATCTCTTAAGGTTAAGATTTTACAGCCTGTCCAAGTGTCGAAATGTTCTGTCAATTATTTCGTAAATGGTTGAAGATAAGTATATGACTTCATAATTGAATAAAATGCATCGTTTCCTCTTCAATTATCAAAGTTTCTTTTAATTTTTAGTTGAAGCGACAGAATTGCGTCACTTATAATATTTTTGTTGGATAGGGCATGATTGCTAATGTAAACTCCCCACCTACAAAATATGTATTCAATACAGGCACTAGACAGACGCTGAAATAGCTATTTGTGTATTAAGAGCGCAAAGTTCTGAGCGAGAAATTTGACGCGATGCTATCTCAAGAGAGCGGTAATGTCACTTTGTTCTCCAGTAGGGTTGCTAAGTGTGACGTAGTAACCTCCATGTTGGCTCTAAACAACTGTACTTAGCAACGGTTGATATGGACGAAAACATGTACTAATGTAAATTTAATCCCGGGGGTGCGAACTTGATACCAATAATTCCAACCTTTGATTTAGATACGTACTACGTCGGAACTGGTGCTGTGATCGCATATCACGTGAAGGTGATTGACCTAACCTATGTTTATATTTGACAGTTGATGTTAAGTGCAACACGTGTATTTATTTGTGGCTTATGAATAAGCTTATAAGCCTTATTATAACAAAAAACAAAACGATTGGTGGTCTAAAGCTGTGAAAATGGTGTTTGTTTGTTGTGTCCCAACGTGTTCACATACTAACAAAAACCATAAAATGCATAGGCTTCCACATCTTGACCAACACGTAAGTAAAGACAAAATTTTATCTTATTACAATCATTTTATTGCTCTTATTTTATTACCAGGTAGATGTAAAAATTTAATAATAAAATTAAACTTGTAGTTAACCTAAATCTAACCAACGTTTTATTATGTTTATTAGGTGTATGACGAGTGGCTGCGAAGGATCCAAAATCCAAAACAGTTTAATATGGATCCTCTACTTGTAAATAAAAATTACAGGGTGTGTGATACCCATTTTGATACCGTTTGTAGAGTAGATACCCAATATAAACATAGAACAGGGCTGGTAGAACGAAGCTTACCAAGCATCAATGTCCCAGGTGAGTCATTTAATCAATTAAAAACCAATTACAAATTTGCTAATGCTACTTAAGGCACTATATTGATGACATCCTGTTTTGCTTCCAGGTTTCAGTGGCAACTCGTCTGCAATAAACTGTATTCTGCCGCATAGTAAACTGAATATTATAGTCAATTCAACATGTGAAAAGTCAGGTAAGAATTACGAAGAAGGTTTAAAGAAGTTTGTTTATCTTAAGTAGGCAAATTTTCTTCATGTTATTTTTAATTTAATAAAAAAACATATGTGTAAAATAATTATATAGGTAAGTTGAATTTATGGCCTACAATGGGTATAAAATACTTAAAAGTTTTCAAGAACAAGAAGTGAAATTTATATGTTACATTATTTATTAAAAAATTAACTACCTGTGGCTAATTTCGTTTTAAAAATGTTTGCAGCATCTCCAGAGAGTGATTTGGTTAAGGAACTGCGGCCAGGTACTCTGGACATTTCAGTTTCTGTGCGCACTCCTACATCGCAGAAACCTTATTGTACTACAGCTTTGTAGCCATAATTAATTTTTGGGATTTGTTAACAGATTTACGTAAACGACAAAATCTATCGAAGATAGTGGGATGCTCAAGGCAACTTCAGCTCACTCCAAAAGCGAGGAAGTTGTATGGACAGGCTAAGGGTTTGCGAAAAACAGCACGTGCTATCGACAAAGAACGTTTGAGTTTAAAAGAAAGACTGTGAAAAGCTGAACTTTGTATTACCTTAGAAAAATTGTTGATTTCGAAAATTAGGCCTGTCATTAATTCTAAAATCATTAAACAACAACACGGATTTGTTTATGGTAAAATTACTACAACTAATTGATTTATTTTGAATCGTATTTTATATACAGCATTTGAAAGTGGGTTGTTTGTCATTTTTATAAATAATATTGATTCAGCTTACTAACACGAATTTTCTGTTATTTACCGATAATTGTAAATTGTATCACGTCATAGAAAAACAACAAGATTGTGCTAAACTTCATAATGATTTAGATAAGGCACCTTTGTGGTGTTGTGACAACAGCATGGAATTCAACATAGATAAATGTAAAGAAATGAGTTACTGTAGAATGATTTCTCATGATGTGTTATACTGTTTAATTGTAGTTAGCTATTTAACTATGTATCTTTGGACTTCCTGCCAGTGTATGCGTTTAGTTAATGTATAATGTATTTAATACCTGTCTGTATGTCACTTTGTTAAACAATAAAGTATTATTTTCTTGATATACTATAATTTTATTTTATGAATAATTCAAATTTAAGCAAACTAAATTTGAACATGCCGCCTTTTATTTAGTACCATGCTACGTCGCGTCTGGCGCTGGTCTATGCTTTTGGATTTAGAATATGTAGAAAGAGTTGCCTATCTATATAACACTTAACTGACCTAACCTATGATTTAATCTGTGTTTGTCGTCTTTTACCGTTTTCGTGCCATTGTATTTTTTTAAAATGGGTGTGTGTTTAGCATCCCGATTGTCGCCATTATAGTGAACGAGATGTTTGCAAATTTTATCGATTTCCAATAGTGGATATTGAAAAAAAAACGTTGGATAAAATTGATACGGTAAGTTAGGTTAAGCTCGTTATTGATTTTAACTCAAAATAGTACAATTTTTAGAAGGCAAGATGGAGATCCTAGTGATGGTTCATGGATATGTAGCTGCCACTTTGAAAATAGCAATCGTGAGAATGGACCTACATTGTTTGCGCACAACATCGGAAAAAGGTTTCAATTTAAATCACCTGAAAAAGGACCAGGTATATTAAAAAAAATGTCTATCATATTTTATATTTAAGACATTTCCTCTGCAGGAAAATCATGAGTAATGTGGATTCAGAAGAACCCAGTTGCAGCGGTGTTCAAATAGAAAAAAAATTAGAAATTGCATTTTCCTTTAAACATAGTAGCACCAACAATGATTTGGTTATGTTGGATTACCTAACAGGCATGTATTTACTGTATTATTTGACTTAGTAACGAAAGTGGAACGCACCTATTATTCAGGCTAGATTGTTATAGTTATAGAACCACAAGATCACCTACTTAAGACTTTATAATGATTTTCACGAGTCCGAACAGTTGCGTCACTAACATTAATACTGTCAGAGGACGCCGATATTGTCAGATTGTGAAAAATAACAGTTTGACAACTGTCAAATCTCAGAAAATATGAGTTATGTCAAATGTTTAATGTCAGAATTGCTTGACAACACCGGACAGAATTGCCAACCTAAATCAGTTCTATCTGCATCTAAAGGTGGTAATTAAACAAAATTAGTTATGACGCAACTGCTCTGACTCGTGAAAACTGGTATATACAAATTACGATTAAATACTCCATGTAAGGATGTGACTTTTCGTTTTAATTGTTCCATAGGCACTGCAACGAATGTTTTGATGGTTACATTTACTACATGAAATGCTGTTTAAAACACTTATGGTTGCTGTTTAATTCCGAACAGATATATAAATAATCAATTTTCAGTATGTTATATTCAATAAAGTTTTCTTTTAAATATAAATCTACTTAAATGAAATATTTCATGATTTGTAAATTATTTTGTATATAAATAAAATGTACAACCTTTGTGCAAGATTTTTATCAGGTATACGTTCATGCAATTGTAATATTTATTGTTAATTTATTCCATCATTTTAGTATGAATTCAAAATTACCAAATATTGTTTATTGTTTATGTATTGACAACAAATATGTTTTGTATAAATTGTAGTTATGTTAATATATACTTGTAGCCAATAAAACATTTTACATGTGAAATAAAATAGTAAGCTCAAAGAAATGGTAAAAGTCTTATAGAAGTAAAATAATCGATTAATTATTTATAATTGTTAAATACATTCGAAAATTGTTTAAATAAAAATTTCTTACAATATTTAAATTATCTGCGCAGCTCTCACTTCGTTTGATCTGCACAATTACAACGTAGGATGGTGTCCACACTTATAAGTAACACATTACTCTATTTAATACATGCAGTTGCCCCTGAATTTGATGAAAATAATTGTAATTCTCGTTAACAGAGTACGATTGCCTTTTTTTAACGTAGTGAATAATGTAGTTCTGGTCGTTTTGCAGAGCTTCCGATAAATATGCATTCCGATACTTAAATGGACATTTAATTGCTAACACAACAGTGTCTCCTACCAGTCCATCTGGACTTGCTCCAATGAAACCACATTCATGCAACCACAAGCCAGTCTTCAGCACTGGTAGATTTGTTACCGTACAAAATGCTTTTACTGCACATTTTTCATTATTATGGCCTCACTGGATTGCTTTGATACCATCTAAGTTGTATGAGGCTGCAAGATGTATGTTAACACCGTATGGTAACGAATCATTGTCAATCGTTTATATAAAGAAGTACTATATTTATTTCTTTTGCATTCAGTACAGTACATTCACTACCACACCGAAATTTCTCGAAATTTTTTTTTATTTCCAACCATAGTAAATTACTAGGGGAAAGTGGGGCGAAGTGGAAGGCCTAAGACAAAATTGATAAAAAAATTTGAAAAAACAGTTTAATGGAAATCAAAACCAAATGCTACACCAGAATGTATATTTGTTTATTATAAGTAATGTAAATAAACGCAAAATTAGAAACACCAAAAGAGTAATTACTTTTTTAAAAATCTTGAAAATTTTCCACTTTACCCCAGGTATGGGGCAAAGTGGAAAATATCAGCGAGCAATATAATAAAAAAATACATTACAAAAATCTTATTTTTCCATGCCTAAGCCTCTCATGCTTGGTAAGGCGACCAACAATTTCTTTCATGTAGACGGCGCTGTTATCAGGAACTTCGGGAAACACAAATATTATATTTTTGTCTGTATTGGCGCATAAAAGAAACTTGAACTCCTTCTTCGTCCATAGACTGAACTTCTGCCACAAATTTTTTCTTTTGTTTACCATTTGGATTTTCAAGTTCCACAAGTACAAAATCATTTTGTTTAACGTGTTGACATGTTACTTTTTCAATACATAATTTTTCCACAGAATTAATCACTTTGTCCCCATCGTTGCCTGACGAATCGTTGAAAATTTCATCAGAAGATGAAAAATCGTCGCAAAGTTCCTCAGAAGATGATTCAGATGTTGATTGAATGTTTTCAGGCTTTCTTCGTTTGTTTTTTTCTTTCTTAACATTTGGAACCATTTTTCGCTTTACAGTTTTGGCCTTTGTTTTACCAATAGAGTTAGGAGTTGCCTTTAGTTCGTTTAGGTTTGGAGTAGCTGTTGATACCATAGTTTTTCCACGTTTATGTGGTTTTCGTTGTTTTTGGCAAGCTTTCGGAATTGGCATTATGTCGCTTGGAGAATAGTAAATATTATCAGATGACTCTTGTACAAAAGAACAACTAGGCTGTGGTGATTTTCCAGTTTCTTGTTTGCGGAAGGAATTCTACTGGCAACTTTTTTGGATTTAGGTGTGATATCATTATCTCGAACAGGCAAATTGGTAGAAGACGTTAATGGTGAAGGTGTTCTGTGTTCCATTTCCTGATTTTCTGCAGGCAAAATAGTATCATTTTGATCCTGATCAGTTGTTTCTGCTGGTTTATATAACTCTTCAGGGAATATTTCAGGATTGTAAGGCCATATGCCTGTATTTTTAAATCCATTAATCGCATTTTGTGCTATTGCAGTCCGTTGAAAAGCTCCACCAAACAGTTCACCAACATTATGGACTGTAATAACTTGACCAGGATAGTTTCTTAGCCATTTTTTTTGCATCTTGTTCATAATATGTGCTTAGAGGGAACATAAATGAAACGTCGAAGGGTTGCAATCGGTGAGAAGTGTGCAGCGACAAAACAAGTATGTGAACATTGTTTTGTCTTGCCATTTCCACTAACGATAAATTTTTAGCGTGAGTTGCATGTTCGTCTAAAATTAACACTTGGTTTGGCATATTTCAAAAAATGGTTAAACCATATCGGTGTAAAAATATTGGATTGCATCCATCCAGATGGGTGATACTCCACAATGCTCTCCGGTGGAAGTCCTATTTCAAATAATGGATTTCTTCGTACTCGAGGACATATCAATAATGGTGGTATATACGATCCCAAGGCGTTGAAACAGATTTCAGCAGTCACGAGAACTCTCTCACCCGATGCAAGAACCCCTACTTGTTTCTTTCCCTTTAGAGAAAAAAACTTTTGATGGCTTACTAGGCACTGTAGATGTGCCAGTTTCATCGCAGTTATAAATACGACTCGGTGTAAACCTATGCTTGTCCATCAATTCTCCAAGTAATTTGAAAAACTTTGACACATTGGGCTTATTGAAAGCTGCTGCTCTCGCTGCTAAGGTGTTTTCGGGTAAACGTAGGACAATATTTTGATTTCGTTTTAAAAATCCATAGACCCAATCGGAGCCTGCTAGGCCTGTTTCAGCATTAAAATTGCTGGGAATTCTATTTTTTGTGCATATTCAAATGCTCCTGCTCTCAGATATCTTCTAGTCAAACCAAAGAGTTTACTTTCCATTAAAAGTATATAATTGGCCAATTCATGCTCTTACTCAATATTAAAAATGGGCCTATAATGACCTAAGAACTTTTTTGATGCATTAACTGCTGTTTTTTCCGATTTAACTCGTCTGTGAAGCGTGCCAACACCAACAGGGACATTATATTTTTCAGCAGCTTTCTCATATCCACATATTCCATTTCTAATGTCAGTTATGGCATTTCCCATCGATTGTTCTGTCCAAGAATGCTGTTTAGATGTCCTCTTATACTCACGAACCATACTGTAAAGAAATTCACAATGAATAAAATCGCTAGGGCAAAGTGGAAAATTTTCCACTTTACCCCAGCTAATGATTTCCACTATGCCCCATGTTTACAGTAATTATAAAATCCAATGTACGAAAAGTTATTGTACTAATATTAAAGATTGTGTACACTCACTGTTTACAAATATGTTGCATTATTTACTAAACGTTAAAAAGTCAGTTTACAATTACAAGCAGTAAAATAAGTGACTTATTTCTTACCTTGTGATATTACAATTTGCAATTGAGGAATTTATTTCACCTTATCAACTAAACACGTGCACTAATACAGACAACTGAATTACTGAATACTTCCCAAGTAGCAAACTAGTGAAATTGAGCCAAGTTACAACATATAAACCTAGATGCCGCCAGTTATTCTAAAAATAAATTTTAAATTCCACTATGCCCGGTATTCCACTATGCCCCACTTTCCCCTACTCTGATTCATGATGACTGCTGTCATTTTTTCAATTTTGGCTGGTTTCATTGTGATATTTTCAATGAAATATTCCATCTTTCTACTACTTTCTATACTCTGTAGACGAAATAATACTGGAAATGCTAGATATTATGGGTTCGATTAATTGAGCATTGCTTAATTTTGGACACATAAGTCCACAAAAAACAACATTCCCTCCAAAATTTTTTAATTTATTGTAAAACTAAGTTACATCCTGTTGGGTTGAAAGCGATTACTTGCAGTAAATTGACGGGATGCTGGAAATAGCTCTGCTACCGTTTTGTTTCACTGTTCCACTAATTTTTTTGGCTGACCATCTACATGATTTGTCCGTATTTGATATATTGTAATGTGCAAAGAGAGCTAGTGCAGCTATATGATGGCACACCACTCTACCTCGAGGACAGGGACAGTAGCTATCTATAATGTTTCTACCATTATTTTATTAGATTAATCTAAAATTGAAATCAACATTGCAATTTTCTAAACAACATGTTTAGTAGCTAGACAGTATTAGGTAATAAGTCTGTTCATAAACACTGCACTACGGATTCTAGTGTATATCACTTTCAAAAACTCATGATTTACGGACTGACCTCATATCTAACCTAAAAATAATTTAAACAGTTTTTATACCCAAGAACTTACCTCTTTACCCCTACTTTGTACAGTTTATCTTTTATGCTTGCGTGAACGTTACCACTAATCTTTTTCAACTCATCATTAACAGGCTTTTCAGCGCGCTCCGTAACTTCATATTATCAATAAAATAATTGTTCAACGACGACAATTTTAATACATGACTCATGGTATCAGGAGTTTGATTTGATTCGTTCTCACGCTCAATAAAATATACAAAGTACGAAAATATTCAGAAACCTAGTAACGATCACAACAGTGCAATGTTAACGTATATTGGAACCGTTGCTAGGGAAATTGTTTGGATCCAGTTTCAAACGTATACCAACTCATGATGTCACAACTGAACAACCCTATTACACACATGATTATTTTCTACAACCAGTGTTTTTACAAAAATGTTTGGTAAAAATTAATAATTATTGATAACCTCAAATTTGACAGTTTAGATTTCATAACGTGAGCATCACTTTGCGATATACATGTGTTTTTGTAAGAGTGTTTGTTAATAACTGTTTTATTTCTGCAATGTTGCTTATTTTCGTAATGAACTTATTATAAAAGATGTCGCATAATTATCCCAAAAAAAAAATGTTATTAAAATTATTACATTTCTTTTAATTCGCATTTTATAGGTTGGAAGGTCGATGTTAACATCACGCGCTGGTCACAAAATTCTGTCAAATACCCCTTAACGCACAACACAACACTTTTGTGTCAAAAGTCGCAGAAACACTAGCAGTTTCTTTATTAAGGTTTCCATGGTAACTAAGCGGGCGTTTTAGTTACTTTGCCGCTCGGCGAGCGACAAAGTGAAAAAAAAGCTTGCTCATCGGAAAAGTGCAACGTTGCGCTTTCTTTTGGAAGCCCAAATTTGTACTTTTTGCTCGGTTGTAGAAAAATGTGATTTTAGATTCATTAAATTAGTCTTTTGATTATATTATCATTATGGTAATCTATAGCTATACCTAATGTTAATATAGTAAGGACACTTTTACTTCTAAAAGTTGTTGATCATATTATTTTCCTAAAACGCACGAGCATAAAGAAATAAATTTAGATAATTTTTTCTTAATTAATAAAATAATTATAGATTCTAAATAATTATAATCAATATTAAGTACATATATGCTTTCTTTTGTACAGTTTTAAAATTACATGAATACTGCTTAGAATTTAAAAAAGCGGATGGTATAAAACTTGGATGACAGTTAATTTAAAAGTTGCCTCGAAGCAGTCATTCATCCACTTGAACCTAAAAATAATGTGGTATTTGATGTCTGTAGTATTTCTATTATTTATTATATGATACACTTTATATATTTTAGCACTGCCTTTATTTAAATTTGTATCATCTTTCAACCGTATTCAATGTTCAATTTTTGAGAAATCGAGATTATATTCTGAGGTCCTCATAATAACTACGATTGAATTACTTTGAGCAGAATAAAACTGTTTAAAACGTGTTTTTTTTAATTTCAAGTTAAATTTAATAATCACAAGATAACGGCTACCCAAATCACTCTTTAATACTTGTAATAAAATTAACTAATCGTTCAATAATATCACCGTACTTTTAGCAAATCGTATTTTCAACGTTTGTATCTGGTTCAGCGAACATATGTTTGTTATTTCAAAATCTAATTAAACACAGTATTTCAAAATTAATGACAAAACGTTAAATTAGAATTTCGCAAAAAATTCATTAATTCAATATTTGCAAGCGTATAGAATGATTTTAGAGAAACGCTTTTCACTACGTGATTGTGGCTTGTACAGTTTGGGATGAATGAATTTCAAACATGCGAACGTAAAACCCTTAAAACATGACAGGTCATTGGGTACGTAGTCAATTCAATCCCCGAAGTTATTTTTCAGGATTTCATGATGCAGCAAAATAACTATTGTCAAGTTTGAAATATAAACTCTGTATTGCAAAAACATTACATTGTTACTCTGTTATTATAAAGCATGTAATTTTTAAAGGAAATGTCAAAAATGGATTTCTCCCGTAATTACTTCTTTTATTAAATATTTTACATTGTGTATTTTCCAACCCAGAAGTAATAATTACTAAAACGGAAAATTCATTCAAACATTTCCTTATACGTATACTAGGTAACTGTACTAAAATTAAAATTATCTGTGAAGTTTACCATACGCAACCATACATGGAAACAAAGTTTACCTCAATATTTGAGTAGTAAATTTAAAACGACGAATCAAACGTTATTTTCAATGAGTGTAAATTCTGAATAAATGAATAATTAATTTTTAGGATATTAATACAAATTTCCTTCAAATCATTGAAAGACCAAATTTACTAATTCATCGGTATAAATTTCGCAAAATCCATAATTTAATATTAATAAATAACCATTTACGTATAAATTCAACATTATCATGATTTTGTTATTTCAAAAATTATGAAAGTTTGTTGAGTTGTGATGTTTATATTTCCATTTATTGAATTTTTTTTGTGTTTTTCCCGGTCACTTAGATCCTTCTTGGTCAAATGAATAAATTAATGCTGTTTGATACTCATATTTATTTACTATAGCAGTTGTTATTTCGTATGACCCAACCCATTATTATATCGACCTTTACGCCTTGAAATTATTTAGTTTAATGTAGCGTCCCCCAGATACCCAATCTTAAAAAGTGTAATTTGAACTTCTTTGCAAGATTGCAAATTCAACAAAACAATCGCTTTACTGACTTTACTGACAATAATGTTACTATTACTCAAACTAATTGCTTGCCTTCCTTTGACTTTCCTGGCAATAATTAAAACATTAGAAATTATTTACAAGTCTGATATTTAATTGCTCGCAAACCTCAAATCTGATCAAACGAAGTGGCCGTCTAGTGGTAGGTACCTTCTGCTATTTGAATTAGATAGGCTGAATGAGGTAAGTTTTGCATCATGTGGGGCAGGTAAACAATGAAACTACTCAAATTAAAATTAACGAGCTTTGCGCAATGGTGGTTCAGCCCGTTAATATACTATTGTGGGAAGGAACCACCAATAAAACCCACTTTAATCATAAATAAGTAATTGCACAAGTACATTAATAACTCAAATAACAAAAAAAAACTATGAAAGAGTTAAATATATAACAAAACACCATTAAATAAGGTTAAAGTGCGTATAGAATTATAACATTAAGAGAAAAATAAATAAAAAGCAGTTTAGTTACATATAAACACAATAAAAAAAGAACCATGTAGTCACGCCCACAATTGTGTGGTGAATAAGCAGAATAAAAATTGTTATACCAAATATGTGGCCCTTTAAAACCAATCATGCCGGTCTCTAAGTAAATAAGTACATAAAACAATAAGGCAAATTACGGTACATATAAAATACAACAGTAAAATTTCACAGGTGATAATAAGGTACAAGCAAGAACAATAGAAAATATACAAGGATTTTACCCGTACACAATTCTTTAGTGACTACTAAAGCAGAAAATACATACGTAACGATACAATAAATTGCATATAAAGAGAAATTAGTTCGAAGGCAAAAAATTCTACCTCACAAATTGACACAAAAAACTCATTAAAACAAAGCCTGCAAGGGCAAGTTATAAATAGATCATAGCATCGTGACCGACATATAAGTTTGAGTGCGTTAGAAAAATACAGCACCCCTTTCTACACATTCATCTATACAACAATAAAAACAATAAATATAGAATTTTGGTGTTTAATCGTCATCTGGACCCGGGAGTATGCACATACTCGACAATTTCACATTACAATTAATAACCGAGTAGTATCCTGTACCCGTTCGCCCACGCCTCACCTCTACACAAATATAAATATAAACAAACAACAATGCTAATTCACACAAATACAAGAGTGAGGGAGTCCTGTACTGTCTTTTATTTTAGCAGAATTCAGCTTAATGAGCCCGAGGCCGCGTGCGAATGAGATACCTTTGCAAGGCAATGCTCGATTTTTAATACGTTATATACGCTTGTAAAATTATTTGCTGCCACCTTTAATTTATATAAAAATACCTACTTATACTTGAATATATTTCCTTTAGTTAAACACTTTACCACCCACACGACCAGTTAAGATACGCTGTTTAAACCTCGTCACTGCGACGACTACAGATTAATTTTTGGAAAAATGTACAGGTTGTCCCATTTTCGTAAGTTTTACGGGGTATCTCGCTTATTTTTTAGGTTAGAACATTGCGGTTTTCGCGACACAGTGCTATTTTTTAATGAAACCAAAGATGCACTAATCTTAGTTTGTGTGCTATAGGGTGATTTTGGAAAAATTGCATTTTCAGTCATCCCCTGTACCTCTGTTATTGTCAGACATATTAAAAAAGTAAAAACTGATATTTGTAGATTTTTTTACTTAGAATTCAGTGGCGTACTCAAATTTTCTTTAGAGGTCACAGTTTTTGACATATTGACATAATCTGCTTTTTTATTATGGGACATCCTATATATCTTTTTAAAATCTTTTTCCCCTTGCCAAGAGCATTTCAAAAATATAGCATAGTCTATATTTATTTTTATAAATAACGTGACAAAATGATTTTTTTCTATAATTTACATTGATAATATTGGATAGCCTTGGGTAACCATGATAACGCAAAAAACCAAATAATCAACGTTCTGGCATTACTTAGGTATTTGATTTTTGAAGTTTCTGCTTCTCTCAAATTATTCCTGGTTACATTTTCCCAAATTTAGTGTTATCGTTCTTGTTCTTGTTGTTGTTGTTGTTTAATTATTTTTTAATATGGCTCGAAACCAAACATTTGAAAACTTTGAGAAATATGATATGAATACCTGCTTCATATTATCTAATGAAAGCGCAGACCAGGCCTTAGAACTCTATCTGAACAGGTCAGTTAATCTTTACCTTAGAATTTGTAACCCGACAGAAGAATATTTCAAAAATTAAAATTTAATCTTTGCCAACATGGATGTTTTGACAAACCTCGACCCCGAGTTTACAACAAAGAGAACGAGGAGTCAGAGATCAACGTTTTAGCAGTTGTTCAAGCCACTCCTGAAACCTCGTGCAGGACAATAGATGAAGAGACCGGTGTGTCCAAAACAACAGTGCAAAGGATTAAAAAAAACATAAATTCAAACCCTACAAGTATAAACTTGTTCATCATCTGCACCCTGGTGATGCTAAACGTAGATTGGAGTTCTGCAATTGGTTTATAAATATGAAAACTCAGGACAATAATTTTGAAAAAAAAATAATTCGGTCAGACGAGGCACATTTCACAAGTTCCGGAATTCTTAATAGACACAACTCGCGGTTTTGGAGTCAAGAAAATACCCACGTGATTTTTCCTAGGGAGCGTCAAGGGAGGTTCGGATTTAATATCTCCTGCTTTATTTTTAACCGAAAAATAGTTTACAAGATTTATGAAGAAAACTTTAAACTCTAATGGGTACTTACAAATTCTACAAGAAAAAACTATGAACATTTTAGAAGATATTCCACTGGCTCAACTGAACGATATATTCTTCCAGCAGGATGGGGCTCCAGCCCACAATGCTAGAATAATACAAAACTGGCTAAATGAATGTTTTCCCAGGAGATGGATTGGAATAAATGGACCTGTTCGATGGCCACCACGATCACCGGATCTCTCGGTTTTGGATTTTTTTTTGTGGGGGTATTTAAAGAATAAAATTTATACAAGGCAATATGCCAACATGCAACAATTAAAAATTGCAACGGAATATGCTTTTGCAGAATTACGAAAATGCTATTAAAAGAATTTATAACTTTGTGAAACTTGTAGGAGACATAATGGTCTGCAATTTGAACAATATTTGTGATTAATTAATTATTTTGTTTTTTATCAATGTAAATTATAGAAAAAAATCAATTTGTCACGTTATTTATAAAAATAAATATAGACTATGCTATATTTTTGAAAAGCTCTTGGCAAGGGGAAAAGGATTTAAAAAAATATATAGGGTGTCCCATTAAAAAAAAGTAGGTTACGTCAATATCTCAAAAACTGTGAGCTCTAAAGAAAATCTGAGTACGCCACTGGATTCTACGTAAAAAAATCTACAAATATCAGTTTTTACTTTTTTAATATGTCTGACAATAACAGAGTTACAGGGGATGACTGAAAATGCAATTTTTCCAAAATCACCCTGTAGCACAAAAACTAAGATGGATACGGCAAATTTGATTAGTGCATTTTTGGTTTCATTAAAAAGTAGCACGGTGTAGCGAAAACCGCAAGGTTCTAACCTAAAAAATAAACGAGATACCCGGTAAAAAATACGAAAATGGGACAACCTGTACATTAAAACGAACACAAAAAGGAAAGAACGAATTAGCGTTTTAATTTTTCTAAAAGGTATACGACAAAATATTTATCGACCGAACGGTTTACAACGGACGTTTCTAATTAAAACAAATCAAAGCGCCCGGCTCAATCAAAATTTCAACAGCAACTTCCGTCCCCTCTGGTTTCCAACTAACCACGTCTACTCCTTAAAATCAACCCCCGTCTTTCAAATGTAAAAAAAAAACAAGAAACATTAATTTACGTTAGAACAGTTTCATATTTATTATTGTACGACATCTTGATTAATTAAACAATATGCATTCGTCCGTAACAAGCGCTACATTAAGGTGTCAAGTTTCAAAGTACCCACAAAGATATCTTTTGATCGCGGTCTGTACCGACACAATTTATTATTACATTTGTGAAGTTTTTGCCACAAGAATGTGCATACAGCGACTTTGAAAGATTCGTTACACTACCTCAATGAAGGCAGTTCGAGCCAACATCTGTTTCTATCCTAACATATGTTTTCTTCAACCCTTACTTAAATATCAATTACGTAAAATACAGAAAATTAAATATCTAGAAAACATTATCAAATTACGACTTAATATATAATAAAATATATCAAACACCGTTAATCCTTCTATCGCGGTAACAATTGCGATTTCAACATTATAAATCTGTTTATACCACTGACTATTAATAATAGTCTACTAACAAAAAAACTGGGAAATTTATCGAAAACATGTAAAACTATACAGAATGATTAACTTACGCGAAATGTAATTTATCTCAATTTTTTCAAATGCAACACCCTGTATATTTTTTCACATTTCAATTCTCCGTGAAAAGTAGATACTAATTGATAATAGGTTTCATAGCTATACAGTAGTGGCCACATTTTAAAATTATTTTCGTATATACTGGGTGTTCCAGAAAAGCGTGGCTTATCAAACTTATGTTTTTTTTTAATTACAGGGTGTTACATTTAAAATTACCAAGATAATGTGATTTGAAAGTAATTATTTTGCAACTGAAAATTTTGAACACCCTGTAAGGAATTAAAAATCATTTGCTATAGCGATTCAAAGAGTAACAACTTTAATATTTACAACCAGAATTTTGTCAGTCTAATTTAATTGATTCGGTCAGTATGATTTTTTTTCGAAAACCTATTATTTTCATAAAATTCAAAATATTTCGAAAACTGTAATATTTACCTATAGGGATCATTTATTAAAGTGCACCTTATTTTTACAGTACTATCCAAAATTGAACGAAAATACAGGCCACTACTGATGTACATAACCCTACTGAAAAATAAATTTGAAAAAACGTAATGCCTAGATTCAAACGACCGTCCCGTTACTGGTGGCCCACCTGTATATATATATATATATATATATATATATATATATATATATTAGGTGCTTGAATGTATTTTGATCAGCGACATCTCTTGGTGAAAATTCCAAGTATCAAGGGAAACAACTGTTAAACATCCTAACCTAACTGTTATATTCGATGGTTTTAACATTTCTCTATATAAAATAATTCCAATTTGTTTCAACGCTTTAAAAGTGGCCATTTTGATGTCAATGGCAAAGAATTGTCTGGAGGACCAAAAAAGTTTGTAGACAATGAATTGCGAGACTTATTGAGCGAAAAACCAGCTCAAACTTTCAAAGAACTTTCAGACAACCTATCAGTTGATGAATCAACTGTATCTAGTCGTTTAAATGCGATGGGAATGATCCAACAGGACGGAGAATGGCTACCACTCCATTTTCTCTCCTTTTGGTTCTTTCCAATATCGCGATTTCATTGCTTGTCAGGCAAAAAGGATGAGTTTTCTGTGGCGGATTGTGACTGGTGATAAAAAATGGCTGTTCTACGACAATCCCAAGCGCAATAAATCATGGGTTATCCACATCGACTTCGAAGTGGACTATTCATGGCCATAAACTGTTGCTGTGCATATGGTAGGATCAGCAAGGTGTAGTGTATTACGAGCTACCAAAACCGAATGAAACTTATTGAGATGTCTACTGACATCAATTGAACAAATTGAACTACGTATTGTTGCAGAAAAGACCAGCAATAGCGAGTAACAGGCGCAAAGTCATCCTCTTGCATGACAACGCTCGGCCACACGTTGCAAGAGTTGTGAAGGATACACTGTTGCAGCTAGAATAGGAAGTTCTGCTGCACCCAATGTATTCACCAGACCTAGCGCCTTCTGATTACCACGGTATCGCCATGTTGCTACAAAGATAGGAAAAAGTTAATAGAAAATATTTTGATTAATATGTATTGTAGCAATTTTTCTCAATAAATGTCTTTTTCAGGTGAAAAAATGGTCACAAAACATGTAAACACGTAAACTCTTACTTACATAATTTTAAATCACATTGTATTCAAATTAGATTGTTGCCTACGTGATTCTTAGTTGTGCTACTTACGGGACTTGCTGTTATTTATTTGCGATCAAATGATTTGGTTATTTTTAATTTAGATTTTCGAACTAGAGTTAGTTAAGTGTTTATTTGATTTAATATTTATTTATTTTTTTTCCTTTACGGATGTTCATCAAGTAAAAGCCACTTAAATCAATAAGTTTGCTTTTCTGCTGTTGAAACACAAATTAAAAAAGAATTGATTGCGATGCTTTAGGCATAATAACTTTATATTATCTTTGTGTAGATTATGAAAAGTTCCTAAAATGTCTTATTAGTTCAGATAACGGAAGAAAAATAAACTCAAACATACATGTTCTTTCGAATATCTCAAAACTATCAAAACTAATTAATAACTTTCCATCCACATGTTGAGAGGTACTGGAAACAGCAATACATTCTCTTCTAAAGATGACACTTGTAGGTTGTGGTGACGATTTAACCACAAACTGAACTTTTGATGGGTATCTTGGTGAGTGACGACAACCATTGTACTAAGGTATTCTGTTGGAACGGGTGACCGACGGGAACCTGACTTTTTTTAGACGAGGAATACTAGGCCTGTAGGTGGGGGAGGCGAGATAGAGAGGTAAGTGACCGGTCATTCTCCTTGGTACTCGACGACATTTCAGTAGCCATGGACCAGTGGATAGTTGAGCATCGCATGTTTGCGTACGACGCATATATTCAGGATAGTGAGTCGGTTGTAATTGTGCAGCGACTGTTTCGTGTGCATTTCAACCGTAGACGCAACGGCACTGTTCCCAACCGCAATAATTTTCTCAGTTGGGTTAACACACTACACTGCACGCCTACACGCGAGTAAACTAAATATCAGCCGTGAATCTTTGCGCACGATTTTACAGAAAAACATCAAATTACGTCGTTACAAGATCAGTGTTGTTCAGAAACTTGAGGAAGGGGATTATGAGCAGCGACACAACTTTACTTTTTTAATGCAAGTGATTTTTATTTGAACGGGGAGGTTAATAAGCATAATATGCGGTACTGGGCCCCTAATAATCCACGTAACATTTTTGAGAAACCTCTACACTCACAGCACGTAACTTTGTGGTGCACAAGTGCTTCTTTTGGCACCATTGGGTCCTATTTTTTGAAAGCGAAAATGGTGAAACTGTTACAGTAAAAGCTCAACGTTACATCCATATGCTTCAAACATTTTTCGTCCTCAACTGCGCAGACTGAACGTAAAGATGGAAAATGTGTTTTTCCAACAAGATGGCGCCATATCATATACTGCTCGTGTGTCAATGAAAGTGTTTCGACGCGTGTTCCCAGGTAGGCTAATTTCACGTTTTGGGGATATTCCGCCCCCCCCCCCCCCGGGATCACCTGATTTAAGCACTTGTGATTTTTTCTTGTAGGGTTACCTGAAGTTACGTGTGTACTCTCACAAACCCCGCACACTAAACGACCTGAAGAATGCAATCAGAGAAGAGTGGATACAATCGATGCTGAGCTGATGATCCGGGTGATGGCCGATTTCCTGCAAAGGCTGGAATCCTGTATTCAGGAGGATGGACACCATATGCCCGACATTATCTTTAAAAATGATAGTTATTTCGAAATGGTATGTAATTACAAACAACTTATGTATTAAATAAAAATTATTGCAAAATAAACGAGTACTGTTTATTTAAAACCGTCAGGTTCCCGTCGGTCACCCTGTATAACATCCTTTTATCCCCTTTTTACCCTGGTCACCAGAGTATAGACAATTGTAAATGGTGTTAGTTCATTGTAATTCTTCTATTATTTAAGATACTGCGTTTACCTTTTACATATAGCATTGTTTATGGTGCTTCCATAACATGTTTTTTTTATATGAAAACTGATTATAATGGTACGGGTTATCCACAAGCTTGTAACTAGCAGAATTTGCATGACTACAAAATTAATATATTATTATTGATTGTACGATTTTACATTTATGTGTATGAAAGCGATCATTACTGTATAAACACACAACTAAATTAAAACAAACAAAATGCATTGAAAAGTTACAAAAAACCGTACTGTTTTATTTATTCGTAAGCTTGCATTAGTTTTTTTTTCTTTTCATAAACAATAGTATCGTAAAATTAATTTTAAAAATATTGCATATTTACAGTTTAATGCAAAAATGGACGAGGAAAGTTCAAAATTAAAAAGTTGCTTACCTGAACAAACTAATCAGTAGCTTGATATAAAAATTTGAAATGTTAAAACTTTAAAATTGCTGTAAGTAAAGTAGAAGTACACATTTTCTAAGAAGTTACTTTGAAACTTACCAAATATGCGATAGAAACTATGTCTTAACAAAAACTTTTATTAAAGCTATAAACGTGCTTTGTGTTTCAATGTACATATACTGTTTATAAAAAATTCCACCCTTTAAATCCGACACATTGCCCAAAATGAATTAAATGAATTAAATTTTATATTAAAAGTAATCACATAGTGGTGTTTTAATGCTATTTATATTGAATTAGCAACCAATCAATAAAATAGTTAAAAAAATATTCGTTTAACTAAATCGTATCTACTTCTTTGACTGTAAATACACAAAATATCTAAATTAATTGCAGGTTTGAATTTTAGTTAAATATGGATAATCAAATCTCATTATACTGAACAGAATTTTTGGAAAACGTTTTTCTTCATTAAGACGTTTTTACATAAAAACACGTGCAAACAGTTTAAATTTTTGCTTACTAAAAATATTGACTAACGCATTCTAGTTTGTATTTGAAAACGTAAGACCAAAATTCTGTACATATTAAGCGTGACAAATATTCAAGAGATGTATTTCACAATTTATTGGGAACTATTTTCAGTAGTGAATTTGCAAGGATTCAAACGGAAGCATAACCAATTTCCTTATTGATAGAGTAGTAAATCTTGACAAGAATTCCAATACTGCTAATAAACATTTCCAGTATATTATCCAAACAGAAATACCTTGCATACCAGTTGAAGGGAGATACTTAACATCAAATAATAGATTTAATAGATAAAATTCAAATTAAGACGAAAATTATGCATCTATTGTGTAATTGAGTTGCATTTCAGCTCTGGTTATCATTAGTCTTTAAACTGGTCTAGTATATTCAACTTTACTATTTGAAGTGAACTTTTACAAAATGGCAGTGAACAGGGTAGGAAAATTTTGACAGAAATTGTATTATGTATCGTGTAAAGATAATCATTGAATTGGTTTCTCCAGAAGCATCGGACCCCCCCCCCCCTAAAATTTGGACTTGGAGATCACCAGAGCGGAGATTCCAAACACTAAGCTAATAAATGAATTTATTAAAGCTAAGGAAATAAAAAAATGTTAAGCTAATTAAAATTCAAGCAAAATGTAAACAGTAGTACCTAAAATCTAAATAAAATGCAAATAAAATAAAAGGAAAAAAATCAAAATGCTAAATAAAGATTAAATAGAACAAAATCCTATACGAAGTGTACGAAGAAGTACGGCAAATGCGGTAATGTTGGTCACGTTCAGTAAGTCAAAATCGGTAAATCCAAGATACGCCTATTTCAATGGCAAATTAGCTCAGGATGTTACGTCGTGGAGAATAGAGAGGCCACTCTACCCTTCACGAGATTCAGGTTTCATGTTGTTCAACAGTCGTCGTCCAAGACTAAATATACCCCTAACTAACACGCACGTTTTGTAAATAAATCGAAATCTAGGTGCTGTAGCAAAGGAAAGGATGATGCACTCTTACGAACACAGCATAACCCCCCTAAAACTACCAAAACGTCATAATCATGAAGTCACAATCGGGACGTGAACTAGTCGAGGTTGACACGAGGCGAACCGAAGTCATCAAGCATCGTCCAAGAATAGTACACTAGACACATCAGGAATCGTCAAAAGCTAGAATTTCGAAACAATTTCAGGGAAACCAAAATAACTAAATCAAATAAAAAATAAAAATGTATACAAGCATTACTAGTTTTCTTACCCACGGTTAAGAGTTTGAAAATTTCACGTTAAATAACGATCAGAGGTAAACTCAAAATGATTATCTTAAATTTTACTATTGTAACAATAGCAAATTGTAAATCCAATAAAAGAAGATAATCTACCCGAGAACTAATGTCCCAAAAATCAGCAAAACAATCACACAATGTGATCTAAATATCAACAATCGTGCTAAACAAATGTAGCAAAAATAAAATAAGTGGTTTTCAAAGCCACAAAAACATAAAATAAAATAATGTGCGAAATAAGCACAAAAATTAAATTACTTTGAAAAATCATCAAAATAATTAAGATGAAAATAAGAAAACCCGAATGTAAGAGTCTCAAAAATACTAGGAATAGAAAATAATTAAGAATTAATTACAGGTCGTAGGTTCAAATCCTACTCGAGGTAAACTTTTTATTTATGTATTTTATAAAATTAATAATAATTTTTAATTATATATTTATCTTTGAACTTATTCGTTCATAACAAAAACTTATAATAATTTAATATTAGTCAAGTTGCTTTGGTATGTGTGAATCCTTGCGATATTGCAGGCTCACATTCCATTAATATAAGTAATTTGATTGTAATCTCATTACATTTAGAATTTACCTCAGTTCTACATACATAAAGACAAAATTTACATCGATTGGGGCTTGAACCTTGATAGCGCATTGGTAAGCGCGGTACTCTAGCAAAGTACAGGTCGTAGGTTCAAACCCTACTCTAGGTAAACTTTTTATTTATGTATTTAATAAAATTAATAATATTTTTTAAGAATTAATGGGGTTTTAAATCTTTAACATGAAAAACACCTAATAGTTTATTATCAATAGGGGTGGCCAATCGGTACGTAGTTGGACCTAACACCTCAATAACTTTTGCTTCAATAAATTTAGGAGCTAACTTTTGACTATAATTTCTAGTCGCATCAGATAAAGTAAAGTTATTTTTCCAAACTAAATCGCCGACGTTTAATTACAACGGACGCCGTCGCAAATTGTAAGATTTTGAATTTCTTTCGTAAGCTGCATGTAAATTTTGTTTAAAACGGGTGAAAGGTAATTTAAATCTTGAACTAATTGTTCACGGTTAGTAATAAATAAATCATCCTCTTTAAAATCCTATAGTCGACCATAAAAATCTCCAGAAATTGGAACTCTTCGACTAAACGCCAAAAAGGAAGATTCATGGAAAGCGTTACGAATAGCATGGGCAATTTTGTAAATTTCAACATACCATTCCTTGTGATCATCTTTAACATAAGACCTAATTGAAGTACCTACACTTTATTAACTCTCTCAACAAAATTTACTTGGGGATGATAACTTGCATTAAACCAAATGGATTGAACTTTGTAAGAACTCATTAAATTTTTAGATTGTGCACTTTTAAATTGAGTACCGTTGTCCACCATACAATTTGAGGAACACCGTAAACTAGAAATACATAATTTTCAATATATTGACAAATGCCTTTAGCAGTAGCACTGCGCATTGGTCGAATCAAAGTAAATTTAGTAAACCAATCACAAATAACTAATAAAACTGTATTACCACTCTTTGATCTAGGAAAAGGACCCACTAAATCAATAGAAATACATTGAAAAGGATAAGAAACATTTTTCTCTTTACCCATAAATCCATAATGATTAAACTGTGAAGACTTGCTTTGGTTACAAACATTATAATTTCTAATGTAGTTGTCGGACTTCATTTTTGGCCAATAATAAAATTCTTTAATTTTTGAAAAAGTTTTAAAAACACCAAAATGTGATGATGTAGGATCGTCATGAAATTTTTGCAAAATATCTTTCCTTAAAGATTTCAGAACAACTAATTTCCATTCCACTAAATTGGATTCGATGTTTAAATTATTTGAAATAAATTTGTAAAGTTTATTATCTTCCACTCCCCAATCAGGAAATAATTCAGGATTCTTAGAAACGTTGGTTAACATTTTCTTATACCAATCGTCTAGATCTACAGCAGAAAATTCCAAAGAACTAACTTCCAAAGGTGCTCTAGAAAGTGCATCAGGAACAATATTTAATTTACCTTTTCTATGAATGATTTCAAAATCAAATTTCTGAAGTTTAACACTCCATCGAGCTAATCGACCTGAAGGATCTTTTAAATTATTGAGCCAAATCAGTGAATGATGATCAGTAATAACTTTAAAATGGGTACCTTCAATATAAGGTCTAAACTTTTGAATGCCAAAAATAACGGCAAGGAATTCACGTCCTGTAATTAAATAATTTTGCTCGGCTTTATTTAAAGTACGAGAACCATAAGCAATGACCTCATTCTCTCCTTCACCTTGAGTTAAAACACATCCAACACCACAATTGGAAGCATCACATTGTAAATAAAATGTTTTAGAAAAATCTGGACTCGCTAAGACAGGAGCATCAACTAATAAAGATTTAATTTTCAAAAATGAATTGTACGCTTCGTTATTCCATAAAACTTTCTGAGATTTCTTTTTACCTTTTAATAAATTGTTAATAGGAGCTAAAATTGTGGACAAATCATGAACGCGTTACCAAGAACACATTCGAATAAAACGCTTAACTTCTGTAAAAGTATGTGGTTAAGGAAATTTAGTAATAGCTTCCACCTTTGAAGGATCAGTATGAAGACTATTCTTATCGATAACAAAACCCAAATATGATAATTGAGGTTTACAAAATTCACATTTATCTAAATTAATATTTAATTTGGCATCATTAAGCCTTTTAAAAACTTCTCTTAAAATAGCAATATGTTCCTTAAATGTACTTGAAAATATAATAATATCGTCCAAATAAACAAAAACCGATTGGGATAAATCATGACCTAAAGTTGAATCCATAAATCGTTGTAAAGTACTGGGTGCGTTGGTAAGTCCCATGGACATATCAGTATACTCAAATAATCCTCTTCGTGGAACAGTAAAAACAGTTTTTTCACAACTTTCAGAGTCTAAAGGAATTTGCCAAATAGCTTTCTTTAAATAAATTGAAGTTAAATAACGAGCATCTCTTAACTTATCCAAAATATCATTTAAAAATGGTAAAAGGTAAGCATCTTTTTTTGTAATAGAATTTAATTTCTTCGCATCAAAACAAACTATAAATTCACCGGACTTCTTTCGAACCAAAACCATTGGAGAAGAACTGGGTTTAATAATTCCTTGCTCTAACATGTCATCAATTTCTCTGTTTGCATGCTCCAACATAGCAGGAGATAATGGATAATAACGTTGTTTAATTGGTATTGCATCACCCGTATTAATTGAATGAAAAACTTTATCAATTTTACCTAATTTAGAATTTGATAAGGTTTTAAAAAGGTCAATAACTTGATTTAATTCAAAAATTTGATCATTATTAAGATCATCAATACTTTTAATCATTGAAAAATTTGTCTCCGCAGAGATTGCAACAAAAGAATTTTCACCAAAATCAGCTTTAATTTCAAATAATTGACAAAAATCTACTCGCAAAGTAATCGCAGTAGTAATAGATTCAGAAACAATAACAGAAATTGTTTTATTAATACCATTAACAGTCAAAGATAAATCAACACTTCCAAAAACGGATTGTAAAGAACCATCAGCAATATTCAATGATGAAAAAGGTGAATTCCTATTTAATTTTAACATATTTATCAATCAAATACAAAGCAGTCTTACCTAGAATTGTAACGGTAGCTCCACTATCTAATAAAGCAACAAAATTTTCACATTAATAAAAGGTCTAATATCATTCTATTTTTCAACAAATTTGGAACAATTTTTTGGAGTTCCATAAAATTTATTAATTGTAATAACCATTCTTTTCTTAAAAACATGCTTGTCAGCCTACGAAAAATCATAAGGAATGTGTCGACTAACAGAACACTTCCCAATTACAAGTTTTTTGAAAATTTACTTTGGACAATTAGTAATAGTAACATCGGAATATCCACATTTAAAGCAAAAGATTTTATCATCATCCTTGTCACAGGTGTGATAGGTATGACCCAATTGTTTACACTTAAAGCATGTCGTTGAAGATTTAGCTGTATTAATTTTTGAATTATTAAAAATTGAATTTGTGTTTTTTTGGCTTAGCACCAGTAAAATTTACTTTAGGTTTATTGTTTTGACTCAATGTAGAAGATTTAGGTTTGTATTCAGATTGTCTTTGAGAATCTGAACTAGAATTCAATTTGAATTTAGAATTCTGAGCTTTCACCTGCTACAATTTTTTACATAATTCAACCAGATGGAAAATGTCAGTAACATTAACAAGAGCTAACTGGGTAGCGAACCAAGGTTGTAAATTTTTCATAATAATTTTTAATTGTTCACACTCAGAAGGAGGAACGTCTAATTGTGAAAATAAGTTAACCATTTCGGAAATAAGGAGGGTTGGAATTTCCTCAAAAGTCTGTTTTCTATTATTAATTACATTTAACAAGACTTCATCATGTCCTTCGGGTAAAAAGTCACTTTTTAATTTTGAAATAAGTTCGTTCCGCGAATAAATTTGGGGCTTAACTGCTCTGAACCATATTAAACCCTTTCCTGAAAATAAATCAATACCAGATAAAAGCATCTCCGACTTTGAAATGTTTCGGACTACCATCAATTCCTCACATCTTTGTATAAATGTAAAAACTTGTTTTTCACTACCATTAAATTTTAGATTTAATTTATAAACAGGAACAGAACTTTTAGAAACTTGTAAATTTTGAATTAGTTTAGAAAAATCTTCAGCCGGAATGCTAACTGAAGAACATTGTCGTTAGGTGACATAGAAATATTAGAACTGTCTAAATATGGTAATTCATTATACAATTCAATGTTTTCATTAATAGATTCAATTAATTCTGATTGTATGTATAAAGTTTGTCTTTTAATAATTCAAATTCCATGGTTTGTTTGATTTCAACTTTCTTATATGAATCAAATAAATTTGGATCAATCCTTTCTAAATTTAATTTACGCCTTAGTAATTCACGTTTCTCATCAACGGTTAACCTTTCCGCATCATTTCTATACTTTAACTCTACTAGTAACTCATCACTACGTAGAACATCTACTAAATAATTCAAATTTGCCATGGTAACGAATGATATATAAACAAAAACAATAAAATTTCACTAATTATAAACACTATAAAAATATCCAATCGTAATAATAAATTGTTACAATATCTTTAAAATGGTCAACTTTAACAATCGTTAAACTAACTCGAGATACAACCCGTTCACCAGAAATAATGCCTTTGTCTCAGTCGGTAGTTTAAAATAGGCCAGTTCACGCTTTTGTTTTGCCTAATTACCACAATTTATGCTGTGTTATTTCCACTTAACATCAATAGAAAAAACTGCAATGTAACACTAATAAAAATGAGCTCGGACGCCAAGTTATTTTTTAATTATGCTCGGAATAACTAAACCGAGGTTTACAATAAAAATTTTACCAAAACGTAAAAAATAAAAAAATATACAGACTATGTTTATTAACAATTAAATTTAGGGGTATATAAAATCTATCTTAAAATTAGCCTTATACTAAGAAATCATTAAACTTATAAATATCTGTTACAAAATATAGTACATCTTCTTGAGAACCCCTGGTATTGTAAAAAAATAAATGCGGAAATGCAAACCAAGGTGATGTAATCCTTGTATCAATGTTGCGCAATATATCGCAATAACAATGCTTTACGTTGTAAACCTCACCAAAATGGAATGTTATTTCTTATAAATTTTTCTTCATGAAATTGAATAATCCAATATTTATTGCATTCTCTTGAAAGTTCAAAATAAAAAAGGTGTGATCTAAATTTAGACCTAACCTAAATGCAACATGTAGTCATAAAATTATATCATCCAAAGATAGCAACTGTAGTACATTAAAGTACCAATAAAAGTAAATAAAAGTGTAAATCAAAGTGCCTGCAAAAAGCAAATGTTTTAGATTTTAGTATTACGAGTTAAATATTTCTTACCATTAAATCAATGGCACTTTTCACAAAGTTTAGGTGGAAACCCAAAAATGGCTTCCTGCATCAAACAGTGTACCACAAGAAAAAAAAATCGACGCTTAGGAAGTCAGATGATGACGCCTTGCGCGAAAATATGAGCAGAAAAAGAATAATTTAAAGAAGTGGGAGTATAGATTTCTAATATTAATAATACCATTTACATTCAATTTTAATATTTAAATCATATTTTGTATAATCGGACTAGTTTTTTTTTTATCACGCTCTTCTACAGCGTTAAAGTACGTTAGACGTGAAGCGTAAACTAACGTGAGTAAATAAATATTAACGATTCAATTTACGTATCAACTATTAGTTACGTCTTGCTAAATATTATTATTTATTTGCGTTACAACTCTTTTTTAGGGGTAATTATCCATTTAAGTAGTTTTTGCTGATAAAAGTGCTTCTTGTGATGGAGTACCAGAAAGATGAACTCGTAGATATTATTTTTATACTAGGGTAACTCTTTTCTGCCAAGTCGAGTTTATACAGAGCGTTATCCCAAACGAAGACATCCTGACAAGCGAAGCCTGGAAAATTTATTACAAAGATTTATACAAACGAGACATGTAGGCTATACAAAACTAGTTAGCAGTAGACCCGTTCGAAGTGACGAAAATGAATTGTCTGTTATGTTATCTGTTACCCCAAATCCTTCAGTTAGTCAAAAAGAAATTAGTTCTGCTGTAGGTGTTGTGAACGAAGCGTTCAAAGGATTTTGAAGGATAACCGTTTTCATGCGTATCATATCCAGTTTCATCAACCATTTGATATGGATTTGGAGCGACGTGACGTATTTTGCAATTGGGCTCAACATAAAATTGATGTAACCTACAACTTTTTTGATGTTTTGTTCTCGGATGAAGCCAGATTCCGCATAAATGGATTTGTGAATTGCCATAACCTCCACTACTATTCATGTTCTCTGTAAACACAAATGGCCAATAAATATTTAGGGCGGAATTATTGGTGAACATGTTGTTGAACCTTATTTTTTTAACGGGCATTAGAATGGAGCTATGTGTCTTGATTTTTTGCAAAATCTATGTACAAATTTGTCAATAACTATGAATGGAATGTGGCTGCAACACGATGGAGCCCCCGCCATTATTCCGTTCACGTCAGGGACCATCTTAATGCATTATTTTTAAACTGGCCACCCCGATCCCCCGATTTAACTACACTGGATTTCTTCTTGAGGGGATATGTTAAGGAAATCGTATACCAAGAGCCACCAACTACACAAGAAAATATGCAGCACAGAATAAGGAATGCGTTTGAAGGTATTACGCCCGACATGTTAGGAAGAGTAGCAATGCCTATTAAAAACCGCCTTCAGATGTACCTCCAACAAAACGGAAGACATCGAACATAGATTTTAATTAAAAAATTCTGAAATGCTAATTGATATCAAAAACTTTATGTGTATATACCTTAACGATGTCACAACAATGTTGTAATAAAACTATTCATAAGTTTGCTATGTCTAATAACAGCTTTTGATCAATATCTCTGAAACTTTGAAACATAGTATAATTACAAACATAAAAGATGCTGCGTACTTTATTCCGCCCCCAATAGAAATAAAATATACAGGTGTTCCGTTTAAAATACATAACTTGTACGCCTAGTTTTGATTAATAACGGATAAAGACGAATCTAACTAAAAGCAAGTGGGTTTGGGTATAGGGACTGCTTAATAAAATCGATAGAGTAGCAAATAATCTATCCCATGCCGATAAAAAATATAGGGTGTTTCATTTGAAAATGTCGAGAAAATATACCATTCTCGTTTTGGACCATGCTGTATACAACTTCCGATATTTCGTGTTTCATTTGTATAAAAATGAAATAGACCATATACATAAAATATACTACTACAAATAATAACTAGTTTATTTTGTTCTTGAAAGATACAGAGTGATCAACACACGTGTCCGTGTCCATGTCCGTGTCCTTGTCAGTGTCTGTGTCCGTGTCCGTGTCCGTGTCTGTGTCAGATTTAGCGATAGTGAAAAAAAGTCGATTCCATAACCTTCTAAACCTACATTATGTTTATGTAGGTTAGAAAGTAAAAATTTTAATTAAAATTATTTCATTTCTTTTAATTTCCGCTTTGTAGGTTGGAAGGTCGGGTGCTGTTTCACACCAGACATTATACTATAACAAAATCGGTATCGAGATATAAGGAAGGCGATACACTCGCTTTTCATTTAATCAAAATCCAATAGTATATTAAAGTACCTATAAGTGGATAAAAAGGTCTTTAAAACACGCGCGATTTTTCGAGCACGACGCGACGGCGCAGCGTGAGTACTCAAAATAGAGTAAGTGTTTAAAGACCAGTTATCCACGAATACTTTACGCTATTTTTTTTGTTGGTGCACCTTGAAATCATAAATACTAGTATTATTACTACAAAAAATGGAAATAAGAACTAATAATGTAAAATATGTAAATAAAAATTAATATAGCTAACATTACTAGCTAGCTGTACCTACTTTCTATTTCCATTTATAAAATTAAAAGTGTTAAATAACGTTTAAATAATGGTTTTGAATTTGTTAGTAATATTTTATTTGACGTTACAAGGTACCCCTGTCAGATCAATAATGAAAAAATTGTCATTTAGACTTTACGTTTCTTGGGTTGTTGATGTTGCCATGGTAACTTTAAAAATCGCGCGTTTTTGAATGTTCGATTTAAACACGCTAAGGTGTGCTTTAAATAGGTAAAATGGGGCACCAATAAAAAAAATATATATAATCCCCACGAAATGCAACGTCTCTAAATATTCAATTTAGTATTTTCATGGATAATATTCATTAAAATGTTGGAATTTCATTGTTCATTCTTAAAATTTAACGTAGTTCTCTGAGTTTTTCAGTGATTATAGTTACCTATATAATTTAGTTTTACACTGTGATGTAGAATAGATTTTTAACCTTTAGTATATCAATCCTTTTCTTAGTAATATTAAATTTATTTACCTCTATATACGTTATTCCTGTTTTAAAATGTTTCACTTTATAAACAACGATCGGATTTATACGGACTTTATAGGTATTTTGTAGTTGATGGATAGTTGTGAGTAAACCTTTGCCTGCATAAACTTTCTTTTTAAAATTCTCTCTTCGATTTTATGAGACAATAAAACAAATTTATTTTGCTTTTTATTTTATAAGATTACTTACATAAATATAACATACATCCATGAGCACACAATACTTATTCTGGAATGTAAGTAACATAATCACGCAAAAGAGCATGTTTATCTATCATTTAAGACATGACATTAATTCTTTGATTTATTTAAGAACTGTACTTTCTGAAATAAAGATGTTGATGTACACGTGCAAATAAAATTAAGTATAATGATCAAATCGAAGTTTACGTGAAAATATTAATGTAAATTTACCTCGGTGTTTAACGAATTATTATTCAGTAGATAGACTTTTTTTAAAATAAATCCGCGTTACATTTGCTGATATTCCTATTTATTCTGAATCAAACGATTATAATTTTATGTTAAATTATCAAAATTTATAATTGGTGAACATAAAATTACTATATATGTTGGACTCTGTATTAAGGGAGTACGTCATAGTCCTATAGATTTCACCTGCGAGGCAACTGAAAAGGCGGCATAGTAATAAGGCTAGAAGTATGTGCACGAATGAAAACTCTTCCTTGGTGCTAATATTATTTAATAAAGAGGATTTGGTAACATCACACTCATTCCTGAATATAGGTACGGGAGACTCTTGTTCCTTGAATAAATGTACCTTGGAACACTTTGTTATATGTCACAGGTCCTGCCATCTAGCGGCGTTTGGAGGTAATATGGTATCAAACACGCCTTGTTCATAATCTATGAGAAGTTTGAAACTTCGCTGTAAAAACGCTGCGTAAATAATATGAAATCTATTTTCAGGAGTGAGGAATCATGTGAATTGTTTTACCTTTTTTCAAACACTTCGTTATGTAACCTTCTGATTTCAGATTTTTTGTATCTCCGTAATTTATTGCTCTTAACGGCAAGTTTTTGTTTAAACAACTCAAGAACTTCATTTAAGAAGGAATTAAATTCATTATGATTCCTTGCAAGAATGTAATTCGCTTTATGTTGTAGTTTAATACTATGTCTATTATTATTGAATATTTATGTAAGAATGGCTATACCTTTTCTCAAATATTCAACTTGTTGGATTAGTCTACTCTCCCAAGATTTTTCTAAATTGATTGGTGTATTCCTTGTATGTTCACAAGGATTTTGTTGGATTATATTCTAATATTGTAACGGCAACACCATACATTGTGTCATTTAAGTTCTTGACCTTGTTCTGAGGATTGATATGTGCTTGTAGCACTTCATTCGGTATGTTTTGTTTTCTTAGTTTGTTTCAGTATCGGTAGTCTGGATCTTTTGGTCAGGTATACATCATTGTATAAAGCTATATTCTTTGTTATGTCATCTCTCAAACGTCTTAATGTTTGATCTTCATTATTTTGTTCATTTTGTTAAATTTAATGGTAACAAAACTCAGTGTTGCCTTGTGTCCGTCAAAAAAGATGGATCATTTCCTGTTGTAAGTATGAATGGCTCAGTTCATAAGTTTTCATGCTCTATTACTCTGTTGGGTATGACTGTATCTTCAAATCTCTCATGGGTTGACCATCTTCTGTCAGCTACCAAAACAGCTGCTCGTAAAATAGGCTTTTTGTACAGATCTAAGCAGTACTTTACCTCTCTGCAACTCCTTCTGCTGTATAAGGCTCAAATTCGGCCTCATCTGGAATATAATTCTCACCTCTGGGTTAGTGCTCCCCAATACGCTCTCGATATCGTTGATCGTATTCAACAGAGTGCGATTAGGCTTATAAATGACCCGTCCTTAACTTCTCACATACAGTCCCTTGAGCATAGAAGGATGGTTTCAGTTCTTTCTTTGTATTATCGTTATTACAACGGCTATTGTGCTGCTCAATTATATTCTTTGGTACCATCTCGGGCTATCTTTGCGAGAAATACTCGGTTCGCTCATTCACATCATCAGTATGCAGTACAAATCTCCACTTGTACCAAACGGGCGCAATCCACATTTTTCTATACGGCTTCTAAACTCTGGAATGATCTCCCTAGTTCCTGCTTTCCTCTCACTTATGATATGAGAAAATTTAAGGTAGTTGTTCATAGACATCTATTGGCAATTCATTATCCCTCTATTCATCCTCCTAAGTGTTCCTGAGTGCTTTAACACGATAGGCCAAATTTAGCCTGTTCAGGTCCGCAATCATAAAAAAAAGAAAATTATCTCATTATTTGTGTTTCCAATTTGTTCATTTTCATCTTCTGTATTTGTTTCTTGATTTGGTAAGACAAGTTCTATCGCAACCTCTCTGTTTATCTGGTTAATTATTTCTTCATTAACTATTTGCTGAGAGGTATTCAGGATTTGCTCAATTTCATTTTCTACAATCGTTTCTTTATTTAGTAAGCCAAGTTTCAGCGAAACCTTTCTACGAATATGATTAGTTACATCAATCGGTAGTATATTTTTTATGAATAGTAGTCTTTTTTGATCTAATAAATTTTTTATAGTTTTATTTGCAAGGATGGGGTGAAGTTCAATAATAATAATAATACTATTATTATTATTTGTTTTTTTTTTTTTTACTTCACGTGTAAGTTGAGTGTTGACGAAAGACACGAGTGTATTACCAAAGTAACCTTTCGTTATGAGATATTAAGAAATTTTCTTGTAATATGGCATGTGTTAATTACTATTGCTTTTTGGAGGGAGATGTACGTGTTGTAGTGCAGATCTAGAGTAACCAGACAATGAGAGAGGTTCTTAAGTATGACGCCAGTTGCGGATACCTACTGCAATAGCTAGTTCTTGATATTTTTGTCTCTTTTCTTCCATTTTTTTTCAGGTTATGTGTAAGGGGTACTGCTATATCTATTATGTGGCATATTTTGTGATATATTGTTTTATCTATTTGGATGGTTAGATCGTAATATATTTTGTGAGTTGAGTTTTCCAGGACTTTTTCAGGATTATGGTTATAGTAGGGTAAAGGTGTATTTATTAAGCTGTATTTTAATGCTAGTTTTTGATGAATAATATTAGTTACTTGGTTATACCGATGGAGATATTGTGTTTGCTAATAATTTTCAGCTAGAGATTATATGGTGTATTGTTTCTGGTGCCTGGAAACATTTTCTGCAGGTATCGTATCGGTCCTTAAGAATATATTTTATATGGTTTCTTGTGTGAATAACCTGTTGGGTAGCCATCATGAACCCTTCAGTCTCTCCATAAAGCTCTCCAAGTGACCCATCTTTGTCAACATTAGCTTTATTGGTTGCGCTTTGGTGACGGCCGTGAAGTTCCTTTTGGGACCATGATTGCAGTTTTCTATTGCAGTGTATGGCATTCATATTGTCATTTGTTGGTGAAGTGGTGCTTAGGTTTAGTGGGGTCTATCCATTATCTGCTATTACTATAGATTTCTGTAGGGTCAAATCTCTGTAGTACTGTATTCCGTAAAACTGTTTTTAGAAAATAATAAGTATACACCTACGTAAAACTGCAGAAAGTTAAATGACAAAGATTCGGCAACGTAGGGATTTCTTTGATTTAAATTTCAAAACTTGCAGGTAGCTATTCTTATTGTAAATAATGAGTTTATGGCCTCAGGCGCATTGTATACAAATAAACGTAGTAAATTCAATAAAATTTGGTTAGGCAACACATCTTACTAAACGACAAATTATTTTATGGTACCTTATGGTACCTTATAACTACCTTATTTTAACACAGTGTTAAAAAGTATAATTATAAATGGAAGAAAACTATATAATTCAGTGGCGAGCACCGATAGGTTCTAAAATAAAGTCGAAATCTATTAAAATAGTCATTTTTTAACTGAAATAAAACGAAATCTAAAATAAATTAATGAATTCTATCTGCAAATAACAGAAAACAAAGACTTATCCGAATGAAGAAAAAGTCTGACTAAACTAAATAGGCAGTACATAGAAAAGACACACCCAGTAGCTATATAACCACATAGCCTAGTATTTTCGTTTAGTATGATACTCCTCAAAACACGGGGTCACACATAAAGAGACCTTACGTGTAGAGCATAATCTAAAGTTTAAGTGGGATTCCCTTCCTCCTGTTTTTATAAAGTACAAAGGCATCAAACATGGCCACTTCAATGAGGTGCCTAAATATTTTTACATAAAATTTCTTTAACATCTTTCTGGCAATACTAGTACCAGTAATACCAGTAATACCTGTAATACCAGTATTGTATTCCTTTATAATCTTAGGTTTTTGCAGATGTTGACCTCTCCGATTACGGATTTCTGATATATCATGTGTATAAGTGGTGTTTATCACAGTAATATCTTTTTTTCCCTTCCACTTCAGCTCATTAATTTGTATTTAAAGGCAGCTGCTGTAATCTCTCCTCTTTGTAGTGCTTTACTTCTGCAGGAAGACCATATCTGTTGACTCGTAAACTGTTTCCAAGGCATCTGTCTAATAGGAACAAAGTTTTTAAAAGAGCTATGGTGAGGAATAAAGTGTCCATTGCTTTACGAAATCTCTTCAGTACTTCAGAAATAAGTTCAGTATTTTTTCCGGTATAAATTATAATTTTCCATATGTATATATATATATATATATATATATATATATATATATATATATATATATATATAATATATTATATATATATATATATATATATATATATATATATATATATATATATATATATATATATGCATACGCAACTTGCCTTTCACAATCTAATACCTGAATTCCAAAGCCTGTCCTCTTCTTCGGAATATAAATTTTCCACGAAAGACGACCCTTTCACAGCAACAAGCTTTCATCTATTGAAATACCACGTTCTAGTCGGCATAATGTCTTACATTTATTTACAAGATGGGCTGAATTTTATACATTCGTTAGTTTATGTTTGATTGCGGATCGTAGGCTTTATTGTTGCAAGAACGAAGGAAACGTAGTAGGAAGAAAAATCTCTGTTCTGACATAGTCTCGTAAAATACAGGCGTTTACAATATTTTATTCCTTGTAAAATACATGTTAATTTGTGGATTTTGATCAATCCCCTGTAAAAATGGAATGTCGAGTAGGAGTCTTATTTCATCGGGGTTCGTGTCAATCCACCCGTGATCCTTTGATCTTCGGGACATTTTTTGTTTACTGGTTTTGTCCAGAATCTGTTGTGCAGCATGCCTATTTGTTTCATCAGATATCATTTGAGCCAAATTTCGTCAATAAACTGTTCACAAAATTCTACCAGATCTATCAAATTTTCAAAAGCCTCGGATGGTCCAGTTTCGTCAGTGAAAAGAAATGGTTCTCTTGCGTCGCCTTCTGAAATCAATTCACTTTCTTTCATCCTTGCTGGTTCAGTTGCCACGCCTGCTGCTGTGGGGGAAAAGTTGGACCAGGCCTGGAACTCCTTAGTTTACTCTTAAAAGACGTGCCAGGTTTTGATTGAAGCACTGTAGAAGTACCTTGAATTAGCGTATTATCAGGATCTTCTTCTGAAAAATAATCGGAGTCGCGTCCATCATTTTCTTCGTCGCTAGCTAACGCGAGCTGTCTTAACAATTCTACGTATTCTTCCTTACGAAAATCATAATAGGCGCGCTTTCTATCCATTACCAAAAACGCACAATAAATTTGATAATATGCATTAAAAAAATAAAAATATTGTGTGTATAAATTGGTTATTGTTCACACACACGCAAAACACTCACAACAGTTTCATAATGTTAAAAAAAATATAAATATTGCGCGTATAAACTAGTTACTGTCACACACGCAAAAAAAGACGCACACTAATCTGATAATGTTCCTAGTAATTAGTTACTGTTTACACACTTTAAAAAAATAAGAAAGCACACATAATAAAAGTAGATAAGGCTGCGAAAATATCAAATTTTATAAAGTTTTGGTAATTTTCAAATGCCACGAGTAAAATAAGTGAACTAGTAAAATTGAAACGTAAACCGCAAGAGTACATTTAGTATTGATCTCTCTAGAAAGTTATAAATGCTGTTGTAATGTAAAATGGTCATTCAGTCATAAATACTTTAGCATCATAAAAATACTTAGAATAGGAAAGAGATGTCTTTATTCAAGTACTAACATGTGTATACTCACAGCAGTTATTTTATTGCTCTAACGTGACATCCAGACAAAGCTATATGTTTTAGAATTATTTTCTCTAATCCTATAGCTAGCAAAATCTATGATTAGGAAATGAAACAAAAGTTTTGACTGACAACGTACCAACTGATCGTACACTAGACCCCTGTAACCTCACGGTTATGATCATTGTTTATACATTTAAACAATGCTTAAAGGTATAAATTTTCTACAGATTTCTCTATGGTAAATATATTTAAGGTGAATATTGGAATTAGATCCTAAATGACACTACTAAGTATTTCATAGATAATTCGCCAAAAATTTCCATTCGAATAATTTAAATAAGGCAAAATATCGTATTATGTGTTCCCCACAGCGCGGTGGAACTTCCAGCACATCATATGATGTGTTCCCCACGGAACGGGTTAATATTTGACTCGACTTTGATGATTAATTACGGGACCATGTAATATTTGGGGTTTGTAAAATTTTGTTGGCCTGAAATACAGACAAAGAACGTCAAAAAACTAGTGGGAAATACAGCTAATTGAGAGGCGTAGCATAGCGCGCCTGGTCAGCTACTAAAGTATAAACTTCAGATAAAAAGGTATTGCAATTTTTTAAACTAGTTTCTGTGTGATAATAATTAATTCTACAAAAATTTTAAGTTACTTGAAATAACTAATATGCATACTGAATTTGAGTATCCATGTTTTGGTATGAGACAAATAAAAAAGAAACGTCAATACATTAATAATTGATAGTATTATTCAACCTTTCATAGAAAGGATACATAATCTATTGCAGTGATGTGTAAAACATGTGAAACCTAACGTAACGTGAAACAGGGCCAAGAAGGTCATGTGCTTGTCACTTCAGATTTATTACAATTGCACATTCGTGTTTTAAAAAATCACCCTCATTCACGCTCAGATTTTTATGGCAACTTTCTCCATTTTGACAATAAATTCTAGGGATTTAAGTAAACGTGTTTGAAACGTGTAAAAAGCGGTGCACAAGAATATCACGATATTACAAAAATACAAAAACTGTATTGCTTAGTAGACTGTGAATTGAAATTTCAATATAATCAAGTAACTGTCCACAAGTTTTTTTATTTTCTTTTTATTTCAACCCTAATAAAAACCAAGATCAAAGCATAGAAGTGATATTGAAGTGGGTCAACGTTTAAACGTACTGAATAGCGTGCACATACAATTATAGCGGAAGTTTTTCAGTTTCTTACAACTCGAAATGTCATAAAATTTATAAGTAAGCCAAAGTTTGTCTAAAATGTAACATCAAACTTACATTTTGAGTGTTTGAAAGTTCAGTAATAAATTGAAATGAAAGAAAGGGTGTCAGTTTCTTTGAATATCTGTAATTTAAACAAAAAATATATTCATCGCGGGCGGTGATGTGTAAAAAATCATTTAAGTTCACATTGAATTTAAGTAAAATATGTACAAATTTAAATTATTTTTATGTTTCTGCTAGATGTTCACACTTTCGTAATGAAGAAAAATTGTACTTCGTAAAAGTTTTCTATTTAACACAATGACATAAATAAATTGCGAAAACATTTCCCGCTGTTAATCAATAATTTAAATTAAAAAAGTTTCTGTATATTTACGCGTTATTTACTAGAGAGATGCAGATAAATTTTTCTTTAGATTAGTAAAAGTTTCAGAAAAAGAGTTGACTGTCTTCAATGTAAATTTGCAGTAATTAATTCATGGATTTAAAGTTTAGATACCAAATCACGTTTTAGAAACTCGGGAAGTTAAGACCTTACTGCTAACAATGTCAAAAGTGATTAAAAAGAATTGAACCATAAACAGAAAGTACTTTAAATTTATTGGTTTTTATTGGAAAACATTTTAAGTGAGGTGTAAAAAAGTTTTTATCACACGAGTATTGAGTGTTCAAGTCATTTGACATTTCTTGAGTTAAACGCAAAATATCAGAAATAAACATATAATAATATGGCAATACCTTGTTTGCCTTACAGTAATAGGAACTTTCTTTAAATCTACTTTCTAAAGGCGTCCATTATTGTTCAGAACTTTTCAATTCATGGTTAGTTTTTAGTAGTCATTTGCCGCTAAGTATATAATAGTGTATAATACTAAACATAATTTTAAAATATAAAATAAAATTAACGTTTGACGTTTAATATTTATGAGTGTTCAAATTATTGAAAATTGGACAAGGAATAAATAAGGAAATTGAACGTGATTTAATTGCTTTTAGAAATTGTTAATACTAATGGGTAACAGCGCATACTATAAAAACTGTTCACTATCGAGACAGGCATCCACTTTCTTATTCATGTTGTCAAAGACTATGCAACTGCTGTTGTGTGATGTTCCGAACAGCAGCTTCTCGTAGATTTTCAAATTGCAATAATTTACTCAGTTCTGAAAGTCGGACGATGGAGTTCTTGAAACTCTGAAATTTTGTACGGGTAGAAATGTAATTTCTTTTTTGCAATAGTTTGGCATATTCCATATGACAAGTCAGTTTGTTAGGACGATCCTTACATTGACTTATGGGGACCCTGTTCAAGACGGCCACTCACATCTTCTACAATGTCCTCATTAGCAGACACAATGTGACCAGGTGATTTTCTACAACTTTTGAGTAGGCTGTAATATGAAAATTTTGTTATGAATGGCTTTAATCAAAGTAGGTCGCTGTGAACATTGATGATGTTTGTTGCGTTTGTTATACTACATTTGTAATATTGTCTTGTACTTATCACGGATATTATTTAATTTATTTCAATCATGAATTATTCTTTATTAACCTCTATGGTATATTGTATTGGTAACAGTGATGTACATTGCCTTCTTGCAACCAGAGTATACGCTCAAAAGTTTCCAAATAAAAACAACCCGATAAAAGATCCCTATAAAGTCTGAAAGAAAGGTTTGAACGAACAGGAAGTGTAATGTACGAAAAAAATTAGTAAAATTGGTCAAATCTCCTGTTAATTAGTGTTTAAATACTAATAAGTTCCACCCGTACCACGTCCAACTGCATCAAGAATTGGTTGAAGATGATTATGTAAGGAAGGCGATTTTCTGCAAATGGGTAGAAAATTAAACAAAATGGTGATTTTTTCAAATGCATATTATTTACTGACGAATCTAGATTCCACAGAAGTGGCCTCGTGGGTCGCCGTTATCTTTATTACGACACCCAAGACCAAAAAATTGTTTATATTGCGGACTATCAACATAAATGGACCTTGAATGTATGGGATGGAATAATAGATGGTTGCATTATTAGCCCATATTTTTTTAAGGTAGTTTGATAGGGCTTGTATTTTTGCAACTTGTTCGCCAAGATCTCCCACTCCTAATTCGACACCTTCCGGAACATATAAAAAGAGCAAGCAATTCGATAGAGCGCCAGCTCATTTTAGTCTTCAAGTTAGACAACACCTTGAAGAATATTTTCCTAAAAAATGGGTAGGACGCAGTACAGCAACTAGTTGGCCAGTAAGATCCCCGGACTTGACCCCTATGGATTTTTTTTGTGGATAAATGTTAAATCGTAACAACGAGACAAACACGTAATAGAAATGCTACAAGATGTTAGATCGTCGTTCCGTGATCGATTAAGAGAGTGTTTATTCCAAAATGGGAGACATTTTGAGCATTTAATTTAATAATGTTTTCTCTTCAAATATTCATTGATCACAGCCTACTTAATCAACAACAATTTGCATTATTTTAAAACGAGTTCCTACAAAGTGTTCAATAATTTTCTAAACAGCTCACTTACAGTTAATTTTATAATACACAAGCTTTATACCATTTTGATAGAGAATGTAAATCCGAATTCAGTTCCTACAAAAAAGGGCCATTCCATTAAAAAAATTGAGTTATGTTTGTTTGAAAATATGATAATTCGGCTTTAATCATGGAACACCATACACGGTGTTGAGTTTTCCTTAAGTTAAAATTTAAATACGTTATTCTATTCTAAAGGTTATACTAAAAATACATTTCCAAAATTTATCATTTTGTAAAAACCCAATATTTAAGTGAGCTCTTTTTTTAAAATGTCGATTTTTGTGTCTAAGTCAATAAACCTAATATCAATGTAAAGTTCATTTATAGAGAAATCCAGCAATATAATAATATACACGGTATACCATTTAAAAATCTTACAATTTGTTGTCACGCTTTTTAAACCACCTTGTATCTTATAAAGAACCCCAGTTTGCCTCATTAACGATTTTCTAGTCACTTTTTTCTTTGGTGGTATTATGTCAGATTTGACGTAACACCACCAAAGAAAACTAGTACTAAATGGACACCCTGATTGAAGAGTTTACATTTCAATACAAGAGACTACGAAACTATTAAAAGCAGTCATGAATTTTGCATTTGTTCAATGATACGTTTCGGAATCGTCCGTCTCAAATTTAAGCAAACCCTGTTAAATTTGGTCGTCAAAATAACGTAACAAATGAAGACAACATTTGCCATCCTGGCATAATGACAATCATCAATCATCATTAAATTTGAGATGAATCCAGAGACCCTGAAAATTAAAAAAATTGGTTTGTTTTTAAAAGTACCACATTTATAATAGATGGGTCATTTAAGCAAGGTTAGATAACAAGACTATTGCAAAGGAATTGTGCCTGCTTTATAAAATTACATACTAATCAATATTTGAGATAGAACATTCACTAACAGGTGAAATAGAAGAAGAGGTGCGTATTACCTGTGGTTATTACTTGTGTTTGTTTCAATATGATTTCCGAAATTCTTTAATACAAAATTTATATTGTTCTTGGGAAAATGTGAATTGGCTACCTTTTAATTGAAGTTGAATGGGTTTGATTTATAAAGATATCATTTACTAGTTTAATTTTAATCCGCTTGCTATTTAATTTCAATTTGATTAAATGTACTTTAATATTTACGTTTGCAAATTCTTTTCTCATTTAGGTGCCCCAGCTAGCGCAAATGTTGTTATCAATTACCAAAATTTATACTCAATTTGATTTTCTCATTGACATAAGGTTTTAATATTAATAGTCTTTAATAAAAAAAATAAATCAAACGTTATACTTATTTATTTACTGAAATTCGCAATGCAGAAATGTTTCGTTTACAACAACATACAACAATCAAACTTTTAATTATAAGTAATACTAACATGCAACAAAAAACCCTTTATCAAAGTTGAATGGAATGTTTGCCGTTCAATTATGATATTCAAATTAAAATTCAGAGAAAATAAAACACATAAACGTTTCTTTATTTACACAATTAGAAATCGTACTTATCTGTTGCTTCGTTGAAAGCCGATGCCGTAACCGCAATGTGGCCAATTTTAACTGCAAACAGCGTACACGACGAATTGCAAGCGAACTACCAACGGCCGTGATTTTAATTGCCGATGCCAGTTACTTTCTATATGTATCGATCTATTACACTGGATCGTTTGTCTTATTTTACATTTAATCGTTCAATATTTAAACACAATCTTGGAACACTTTCGATGTGCACAAAACCCGATTTTAAATTTTGCGTAATCTTTTTATTACCACCAACCATTTAACTATTTACTTTAGCCTTTCATTTTCTTAATAAGCAAGGTAATTTCACTTCTTGCTTGTTATACACTAAATGTTATCTTACTTTATTTCTAAATTTATGGTAACTTGACTATTACCCTCGTTGGTTACTATCAACCAACTCTGAGCGCTTACTTAAAGAGACTGTGACAGTCTCTTCTCTCCTCTTTGCAAACCATCTATGCTTTCTCAAATGGCCCCCTTATGTAATAGCTTCATAATTAAATATGTAAATACTTATCGACATAAATTCAAGTTTTTCATTTTAATATTAAACACATTTACTGACGAATCTAGATTCCACAGAAGTCCTCGTGGGTCGCCGTAATCTTTATTACGACACCCAAGACCCAACAATTTTTTATTGCGGACTATCAACATAAATGGACCTTGAATGTATGGGATGGAATAATAGATGGTTGCATTTTAGCCCATATTTTTAAGGTAGTTTGATAGGGCCTATATTTTGCAACTTGTTCGCCAAGATCTCCCACGCCTAATTCGACACCATCCGGAACATATAAAAAGCAAGCAATTCGATAGAGCGCCAGCTCATTTTAGTCTTCGTTAGACAACACCTTGAAGAATATTTTCCTAAAAATAGATAGGACGCAGTACAGCAACTAGTTGGCCAGTAAGATCCCCGGACTTGACCCCTATGGATTTTTTTTGTGGATAAATGTTAAATCGTAACAACGAGACAAACACGTAATAGAAATGCTACAAGATGTTAGAACGTCGTTCCTGATCGATTAAGAGAGTGTTTATCCCAAAATGGAGACATTTTGAGCATTTAATATAATAATGTTTTCTTCAAATATTCATTGATCACAGCCTACTTAATCAACAACAATTTGCATTATTTTAAAACGAGTTCCTACAAAGTGTTCAATAATTTTCTAAACAGCTCACTTACAGTTAATTTTATAATACACAAGCTTTATACCATTTTGATAGAGAATGTAAATCCGAATTCAGTTCCTACAAAAAAGGGCCATTCCATTAAAAAATTGAGTTATGTTTGTTTGAAAATATGATAATTCGGCTTTAATCATGGAACACCATACACGGTGTTGAGTTTTCCTAAGTTAAAATTTAAATACGTTATTCTATTCTAAAGGTTATACTAAAAATACATTTCCAAAATTTATCATTTTGTAAAAACCCAATATTTAAGTGAGCTCTTTTTTTAAAATGTCGATTTTGTGTCTAAGTCAATAAACCTAATATCAATGTAAAGTTCATTTATAGAGAAATCCAGCAATATAATAATATACGGTATACCATTTAAAAATCTTACAATTTGTTGTCACGCTTTTTAAACCACCTTGTATCTTATAAAGAACCCCAGTTTGCCTCATTAACGATTTTCTAAGTCACTTTTTTTTGGTGGTATTATATCAGATTTGACGTAACACAACCAAAGAAAAACGTGGTACTAAATGGACACCCTGATTGAAGAGTTTACATTTCAATACAAGAGACTACGAAACTATTAAAAGCAGTCATGAATTTTGCATTTGTTCAATGATACGTTTCGGAATCGTCCGTCTCAAATTTAAGCAAACCCTGTTAAATTTGGTCGTCAAAATAACGTAACAAATGAAGACAACATTTGCCATCCTGGCATAATGACAATCATCAATCATCATTAAATTTGAGATGAATCCAGAGACCCTGAAAATTAAAAAAATTGGTTTGTTTTTAAAAGTACCACATTTATAATAGATGGGTCATTTAAGCAAGGTTAGATAACAAGACTATTGCAAAGGAATTGTGCCTGCTTTATAAAAACTACATACTCATCAATATTTGAGATAGAACATTCACTAACAGGTGAAATAGAAGAAGAGGTGCGTATTACCTGTGGTTATTACTTGTGTTTGTTTCAATATGATTTCCGAAATTCTTTAATACAAAATTTATATTGTTCTTGGGAAAATGTGAATTGGCTACCTTTTAATTGAAGTTGAATGGGTTTGATTTATAAAGATATCATTTACTAGTTTAATTTTAATCCGCTTGCTATTTAATTTCAATTTGATTAAATGTACTTTAATATTTACGTTTGCAAATTCTTTTCTCATTTAGGTGCCCCAGCTAGCGCAAATGTTGTTATCAATTACCAAAATTTATACTCAATTTGATTTTCTCATTGACATAAGGTTTTAATATTAATAGTCTTTAATAAAAAAAATAAATCAAACGTTATACTTATTTATTTACTGAAATTCGCAATGCAGAAATGTTTCGTTTACAACAACATACAACAATCAAACTTTTAATTATAAGTAATACTAACATGCAACAAAAAACCCTTTATCAAAGTTGAATGGAATGTTTGCCGTTCAATTATGATATTCAAATTAAAATTCAGAGAAAATAAAACACATAAACGTTTCTTTATTTACACAATTAGAAATCGTACTTATCTGTTGCTTCGTTGAAAGCCGATGCCGTAACCGCAATGTGGCCAATTTTAACTGCAAACAGCGTACACGACGAATTGCAAGCAAGCTACCAATTGCCGATGCCAGTTACTTTCTATATGTATCGATCTATTACACTGGATCGTTTGTCTTATTTTACATTTAATCATTCAATATTTAAATACAATCTTGGAATACTTTCGATGTGCACAAAACCCGATTTTAAATTATTGCGTAATCTTTTTTATTATCACCAACCATTTAAATATTTACTTTAGCCTTTTATTTTCTTAATAACCAAGGTAATTTCACTTCTTGCTTGTTATACACTAAATGTTATCTTATTTTATTTCTAAATTTATGGTAACTTGACTATTACCTTGTTGGCTACTATCAACCAACTCTGAGCGCTTACTTAAAGAGACTGTGATAGTCTCTTCCACCCTATTTGCAAACCATCTATGCTTTCTTGAATTGCCGCACTTATTTAAAAGCTTTATAATTAAATGTGTAAATACTTATCGAAATAAATTCAAGTTCTTCATTTTAATATTAAACACATTTACATACAAACAACCAATAACCATTTCTTTACCTAGAAATTAACATGTAACTATTTAATGTCATACAAATTAGCTTCCGTTACAAAGGACCTATTTAATAACCAACTCACTTGTCTGCTCTGTTGCCTTTGGTCATTTGCAATATAACATCTACAAAAGAAAAGGATTTAAATGGATATAAATGGAGATAAATGTAAATGCGCACTTCTATTTGTTAAATTCGTCAATAATCTATCATAAAGCTGTTTATAACCGTTATGTTTTAGTACTATATGGATGGAATAGCCTTGCAAAATACAAATCGTAGGATTAATTTTTATGATTCAGACTTTTATTAGTTAACTCAATTTATGTTATTCTCAAGAAATGCCACTCGTCACTGAGCAACACGTTATATTTCTATCGAAAAATAAATTTAGTTTAGTTAATAAATTGTCTCGATTATTATAGTAATCATCCTACTCGTGGTTTTACTAATGAAAACTTCATGCTCTTATTTGATTGATAATTACACTCAGCAAATAAAAAAGTTTTATTTTTTGATTGCGTCCAATCATGATCGACATGACCACATGCTAAAATCATGATCGACATGACCACATGCTAAAAATTTGTCCCGAGCTTGATTAAACAAGGCTTACAGAATTAAGCACATTGATTGGCTTAGACGAGATCTACTGTGACCCTTCAGCATTAACGGTACGGCGATCCTCCAGTACTACCGTAAATATATATCCAGATATTCCAAAAAATGTAGTGACCATATTTTTATTTCGGGTTTCTCCTCGAATACCCGTTGTTGCAGTCGACTCACTCTCAAAGACCCAAACTTCCGATTGTTTTTTTTTTAGGATCGTAGGTGACAAAAAATTCCCTGTAAATTTAATGATCTACTGCTTCCTACCATGAGTCTTCCTAATTGAGTCACTGCTGAGGAGCCTGCAGAATACTTTGTAATTATAAGGCGTTTGGTGTTCAAAATAGTTTTTTTTTTTCCTTTATTTTAGTCTATTTGCCGAACTACACAAGCATTTCCACGCCGGGATCGTAGTAAGAAACAGCCCATTAGTTGTAATACGATATCCTCTTTTAAAAAAAAATATTTATCAAGTAATCTAAAATTAAATAAAGTTGCAACCACAAACCTATAAAGTTTAATCAAAGCCATACCTGACTGGACAGAGTAATAGATTTTAAATATGTGTAAGCCATTCACTGTCACTAAAACCATGAGTCATACCCCAAGCTATTTTCAAGAATATGGGGTTATATTCTAGGCGTTCTCTAAAATAGCCGGCGTTATTAGTCCCTTACGTACTGTTCTACGAGACAATATGCTAGCTCACCGCCACGCCATGTTAATTCTCGTGTTACTATTTGGCACAATTTTATTTGTAATGCCGAAAGCTACTCTTCATCCCAAATATTTACGATTTTATTGTATTGTATTTAAATATAGGGTCGTTGAAAGGGTTGAAGGTTTTCTATATTGTTTATAAACAAATTCTAATTTAGCTGTAGTATTCCACACAGTCTTAATAACTGTCTCTTGTACTCATCTCTGGTCTTCGCTTCATAATATACACCCAATCTTTAAGAATCTACCTAGTTTCATTCAGTACTGTATTTTCATTCTTCGGAAAATGTTAAAAATGACCATACTGATTCATGCGACTTTTAGGTGTTTCTGGAGATATTTGATCCATAACGATATTTATTTCGCTTCTACTCTTACCTACAAACTTTTGAAGCTCTATTGTCCTACTATTAGTTAAATGTTGAATGCATTTGAAAAGAAGAAAAGCACTATATTCAAGAAGAGAAAACGGTTCAAAATATTGTTCTCCAAACTATAGTGTACCATAGATAATGATATTGGTCAACATAGGTACTTGATTGTTTTCTTAATTTTTTGTTTCCTTCTGCCTCGTAGGAATTCTCTGACCAAAACCACTGCGATGACAGTTTTACTTACAAATTTTGTCGCTCAGACTTACATAAAAAACTACAGCCATTCGTAATCTAAGCGACAAACATTGTCGGCAAAACTATCATCACTAATGGTATTATATGGTATAATCCGTATACTAGAGTAAGTAAAATATGGTTATTATAGTAATCAGAAAGAATATCTGAAACTTTTTTTTGTTAAAACTTGCATAAGTTGGATCCATCGTAGTTGCACATAACGATTTCTTATTCCATGGATACTAACTACTTCGTATGGTTTGATACAGCCAACACTACACACCCCAAACTAATAAACATCAATTTTACCTACGATCCCGCTAAAGTTTTGTTGATTAACCCAGATATGGCGACGAAAATAAACATCTTCCAATAAATATGAGTTACCTGTAACAAAAAAAAAATGTTAATACGTTACTAATATACTTCAGGAAGGGTCGGTATTAGAATGTAAAAGCATAAAATTAATGATCAATGAACAGCCAGATAAAATGATCATAAACAATTATAATTAAAATCACTAACAATCGAATTTAGTTCCAACACGTTAGGGAGGGCATAAATTCATTCAAAATTTAAAATCTTGCTCACTGATATATATATATATATATATGTATTTTCTTTTCTACCAAAACTAATCCGAGGTAATTATCGTCGAGATTCATCTAAAACGACGAAAACGGATAAGCTTAATATCAAAATTGTACGAATAACCTACTACAAATAAATACGATATTACGAGCGATTTATTTTATTTCTCACTTGTACAGGGTGGACAACTAACAATGGACGCCGGCTATATCTCGGGAACTACTCGACTGCTAATCTGACATTGGAAAAAAATACTTTGGAAATTATTTTCAAGTTTGAAAGATGGCCGCTAGGGGGCGTACACCAACACCAAATTAGAAAATCGGCTTTCTGTTATATCGACATTATGAAGATATGTCCAAAATAGCTTTATTATAAACTACATAAGCTTAGAAACATTTTCTTTTTTTAGTATGTTTCTCTATTTTGTTAAATGAGGGAAGGGGAGAGGTTCACTTGAAAAAAGTACCATAACTTCTTTTTAACTCAACCGATATTTATAAGTCTCGCTTGAGAGAGGTTTCTCGGGCGCTTCTAATAAAATATTAACATTGTCGGTTTAGTTTTTTTTTTCTAGTCGGTAGATGGCGTTTTGTAACAAAGTCGTATTTTTTTGCAATTTCTCGGAAATTTTAAATGTAAGGGTATAATTATTTTTAACTCTGGAAAAATAGCGTGAAAAATATAGGGTTTTGTGAAAACAGCAAGTCGATATCTTCTTTCGTCACAAAGATATGACAAAAATAAATGTAAAGTCACAGAATTAGAGAGCAGGTTTAACTGTCATTAATTATTAAAATTTATTAAATTAAGCTATTAAAACTAAGGAATAAAATTTAATATACTAAATGTCCCCTGGTGGGCGTATCTTTAATTTAGAGCAAATAAAAGAGGACCGATGTTATAGAAGAACTAATGACGCCTCAAATGTTCAAATTGTCACCCGTGCTGTTCAATACAAAGCTCTCACGTACAGACAAAATAGCAGTCGTCTAGTAAAAACAAGTAGGTCTTGAAATGCGAAGAGTAACACAAAACAATAGCCACTTTAAATATTGCTTTGCGTCAAAATAGTATTAGCTCCATTAAAGTTTTTCGTGTTTGATTAACGCACCGTTGATTTCATAACGCCGTTAACAAATGAAATAACATTTGATATACTTACTGTATATTTTGAATGCATGAAGAATTCAGCTGTTGCTTAAGGATTTAAGCTGCGCGGTATCCAAAAAAACCAAACTCAACCTCCGACGGTCTCCGACGATTTCATAAAAAGAAACATAAAATAGGTCCTGAAAAAAAGTTCCACAGAAAAACCGATGTTTTTCAAAAAAAGCAAATTTACTACGGTAGGTATTATTGCCTTCTAAGTCAATAAATAGAAAATGAAAGTCCTAACATATTGATGAAAACCGTAAGATTTCTCAAAACCGACAATTTATGCACAAGAAGAAAATAAAATGCAACCTTGGTAAATAATAACCGTTTCTTAGCGAAGGCATCTGTCATAAACGTTAGTAGGCATCTGTCATAAACGTTAGTAGGCTGTAAAAACAAAATTGGAAGCAATATCTCAAAATATTAAAACATTTTAGTTTCATGTCAGTGTCATTTAGTTGCATAAGTCAGCAAATTAAAGAACATCTGCATACATACAATATCCTTCCGCCTAATCAATCTGGCTGTCGTAGTGGATTTAGCTGTAATTCCGCACTAACATTGATTATAGACGATATTTTAAATGCTGGGATAGTAATAAACTAACAGCACTGGTTTTGTTAGATTTTACAAAAGCGTTTGACACGGTTTCGCATGTTATGTTTCTGGCAATATTACAACATATTGGCTTTAGTGCTTGTTTAATGCTAAAGAATTACTTGTTGCTTAGATTTCAAGCTGTGCGCTATGATGGTAATCTATCAAAATTTAAGGAAGTAATTGCTGGTGTCCCACAAGGTTCCATTTTGGGACATCTGCCATTTTTAATATGTATTTCTAAATTTAGTGAAAAAGTTATTCACTGTTCATCTCATTTTTATGCTGATGGCACAGTAATACCTGTCGATTAATTCCTCTGAACTTCACACCTCTATCATAAAACTAAATTCAGACATTGACACCTTATGTGATTTATTTATGAGACATGGCCTTACAGATAATCCAACCAAGACTTCCTTAATTATTTTTGATTCTAAGAAACTACGAAACGATTCTGTTAATACCATTCACTTAACAGCAATGGGAAATGTAATAAAGCCCGTTTCTGAAGTAAAAAAACTTGGGTTAATGAGGGAGTCAGCCTTGAGATTTACTACATACATTAACAAATGTTTTAGTCTGGCATATATGAATCTAAAGCTTCTATACCCTCATAGACACTTACTCAACTGTGAAACCAAGAAAAAGCTCTGTGAGTCTCTGGTTCTTTCCAGATTCGTATATTGCGATACAGCTTATGGGTCTTGTCTTAATCGTTGACAGTAACAGAATCCAAAAATGTCAAAATTCTTGCTTACGTTTCAAATATTGTATTAGCCGATTCAAAAGAGTTTCCCGTAAACTGTCACATTAAATAGCTAAATATGGAAAATAGAAGGCTTTTACATGCTGTGTGTTTCATTAATAAAATAATTCTCTTTCAAAATCCACCATATTTGTTTACAAAAATTACATTTTGAACGTGTGCACAATTTCAATTTAAGATTTAAAGACCCTATATATCGCACCCCCTTATTTGAACGCAGCTTTTCATTTTATGTGGCCAAATTGTATAATTCAATTACTCTTTTCAGGATACAACTGGGTTTGGCAGCATTTAAAAACAGTTATTTTGTTATTTGTTTGACAAACAATGTTTAAACTTGATTTTCTTTTGTTTTCTCAATATAATCCAATTAAAAAAGTATATGGATTTGTTTACTTTATGACCTGTGATACATATATATATATATATATATATATATATATATATATATATATATATATATATATTATTTTCATTATTATGTCAAGGGTCAGGTGTAGACCAGAAATTGACAGAATTGTCAATGTTCCTGAACTTCCCCTTGCGGTTCAAAATTGTACTGCATTTTGAATAAAGACATTATTATTATTTTTCAAAATAGCATTGGTGCCATTTCGTGTTTTTTTAGTTCGAGTTTTTCGTGTTGTTTGAGTTTTTCTTGTTGTTTTTCGTATTGCGTTGTCTTTTAATGTTACAAAAGGCTTTATACCAACGAACCATTATCTGACACGATAGGTATTTATTTTGAATGCATGAGAAATGCTAATTTGCTGTAATGTAGATGCCACCCGAGTAAAAGAGTTATCCATTGTTTTCGAACAACTGGAAACGTTCATGTTCCCGTATACCGCAGACAAAGCAGGGGACGCACCGAAGAGAACATAAATGTTGCCACAGTAAACACCGCAAAATTGTTGACTTCTTTTGCTTAGCGTATTTTGCTGTTTTATAAAATGTAGTGGTGGTGGAACGTCAAACATGTTTTTATTTAAACGCCAATAACTCCAGTGTGAGTTAACGGAACTAAACGAACTAGGTCTAGTTTAAAAGACTTTTCTTACTTAATAATTTGCTGCATAAACATTGACCAAATCGATTTTGCCGTGATAGCCAAATGGCGCTGTTTGACATTACAACAATTATTACACATTATCATAAAATTTTTAAACAGTACGCTATGTCTTTTTTTGCATAGTCAAATAGAGGACAAAATTCCTAAAAAGTCAGTGCAAACCGCAACTTCCTATCGTTTTCCCAACCGAAGATATCAATGAAATAAATATCAGGCCGCTGGCTACGCAGTATTTATACTATACTTTACTTGGGAAACGAACTTAAATTAATTGCCACAATTTAATAAATGCCGCCCATCGCTTTCGATGCACTTTCTCACTTAGACCAAACTACACTCTCTAGTTTGCATACAGTTCCTTATTCGTCACATCATGTTATCCTGTGTAGGGGGTCCGGTTGCTAAAACCATGTCTTTCACTTGACCCCATAAATAAAAATTCAGGCATGTTAAATCTGGCAATCTTGTCGGCCATAGAAAAATGCCGCCCTGTCCTACCAATCTACCTCGGTAGTTGGCAGTAGTAGTTGGCCCGAACATTTACCGCGAAGTGAGCTAGACAGCCATCGAACAACATGCGTTGTCGAATTTCAAGGGCTCTTAAAAACCCTAGGTAATTGTCACCGTTTAGTTGGTTATTAAAAAAGAATGGGCCGATAATTCGCCCACCTAGAATACCTGTCCAACAATTTACAGACCAACGACCTTGGTGCTGGACTTCTCGCATCCAGTGCGGATTCGTTCCTGACCAATAGTGCGTATTATGGAGATTCACACCTCCATTACTACCAGGGCGTATTTATATGTTAGCTACCTAGCCATGAACAAAGCACATAAGAGAACAGAAAACATTATTTTTCTACATGAGTACCTTCAACACTAATACACTTATTGCATCTTTTTTTCAATTGCCCCATACCTTCAAAACAAAATTCCTTCGGTATTCTTGCAAAATATTCTTCATCAGCTTCATTGAGTTCTTCGTCATAAGCAAAATGCCTCCCCCTGAGTTTTTAAATTTTTGAATAAGTAAAAGTCTGACGGAGCTAGGTCGGGGCTATAAGTCATTGATTATCTGCTGAACTTTGATTGCCTTATGAACCCGAAATTTGTCATGCAGCATCAAGTTTCTTTGTGGACAAGAATACGGGTGTTTTTCCTAAAGAGCAGTTTTTTAATTTTTAACTGTGTTTCCGTAGGCCTCTCCGTTTATGGTAGACCCCTCGACATATATTCAATAAGCAAGACTCCTTCAGCATTCCAGAAAACAGTTGCCGTCAGTTTTTTTTCCAGAAAATCGTGTCTTGGCCTTTTTTAATGGAGAGCCCTTATGAACTCACTGCATGGATTCTTGTTTAGTAGGAGGGCCTTAGTGATGTACCCAAGTCTCATCCCCGGTGATAATTCGAGAAAAAAAATTTTTGTCCCTCTCCAACTCGGCCAAATTTTCTTGAAAAACATCTTTTCTGTACAGGATTTGTTCAGGTGTATGCAATTTGAGTATCCACCGTGCAGACACCTTCTTGATGCCCAAATCGTCCTGAAAATTTTTGAGGACACTTGTTTGGGATATACCGTCTTCATTGGTCATGACTGATCTTTACACGTCGATCTTTCAGTACCAAATTTTTGACCTTTAGCACAATGTCTTCTGTTCAAACTTCAACGGGTCTTCCGGACTTTGGGTCATCATTAATTGATTCTCGACCCCATCGAAAGAGTTTGGACCAATATTTTACTGGAAAAGAAGATGATGCATCTTTCCCATATATAGCAACCATTCTTTAATGAATTGCTTTTGGATCATTGCCTTCTTTTGTCAGGAACTTTATTACGCTGCGATGCTCAATCTTAGTTTCACTCATTTTATCGACAAATATACTGTCTCAAATCTCCGTAAATGGCACAAACTAAACACAACTTAGCACATGTACTTCTAACAGTGACAGTTATTTTTCAATAATTTGTTTGACATTGTCACTTTTAGTTTCATGGCTAGTTAGATAACATAAAAATACGCCCTGGTATGAAAGGTGGCCTCATCTGTCTACAATATACATGAAAGAACTTGCCGATCTTCTACCATCATACCCAAAATCCAGAGGTAATGGTCTAGTTTTCGGTCAAAATTTGCAGTTATCAATGCCTGGTGCAGGTTTAAGTGATATGGATGTAACCTGAAACAAGATGGTGACCACTGATTCAACAGGATATTACTGTTTTTTGTAGGAAAAGCATTAAACGTCAAGTTTTGAACGGTAGTTCGGCTTACTCTTAGGTCCTGTGCAATAGTTCTAGTACTAAGGTGAGGGTTAAACTGAACATAAGGTAAAACATTCAGATTCTCTTCGGTGCATTGTTTGCGGTATACGGGAACATGAACGTTTTCAGCTGTTCGCATACGATTGATAACTCGAAGAAAAACTGTTTTACTCAGGTGGCGCATAACCCTTAAAGCAACTGTAGCATTTCTCACGCACTCAAAATAAACACCTATCGTATCCAGTAACTATTCGTTGGTATAAAGCATTTTGTAACACTAAAAGACGAACAACTCGAACAATAACACGAAATGGTACCAATGCGATTTGGAAAATTAAGAACGAATTAGAAAAATAGCAACTAAATGATACTGACATGAAACTAAAATATTTTAATATTTTGACATATTGCTTCAAATTTTGTTTTCATAGCCTATTAACGATTATGACGGATGCCTTCGCTAAGAAATGATTATTTTTTACCTAGGTTGCATTTTATTCTCTTCTTGTGCATAAATTGTCGGTTTTGAGAAAGATGACGGTTTTTACCAATATGTTGGAAGTTTCATTTTCTATTTATTTCCTTAGAAGGCAATAATACTTACCGTAGTAAATTTGATTTTTTGAAAAATATCGGTTTTTCTGTCGATGTTATAAATGTCAAAAATCTTTATTCCAAGACCTGCTTCATTTTTCGTTTTATGGAATTGTTGGCAACCACCGGAGATCCAGTTTGGTTGTTTTTTAGAGACCGCGCTACATAAACCCTTGCAGCAACAGTTGAATTCTTCATGCACTCAAAACATACAGCAAGCATATCAAATGTTATTTCATTTGTTACCGGCATTTTGAAATCAACGGTTCGTTAATCAAACACGAAAAACTTTAATGGAGCTAAATTTATTTTGACGCAAAGCAATATTTAAAGTGGCTATTGTTTTGTGTTATTTTTCGCATTTCAAGACCTACTTGTGTTTACTAGACTATTCTGTCTATGAGTGAGAGATTGCGGCTCTGTATTTATATCAAACAGTGCCGGTAGCAATTTGAACATTTAGGGCGTCATTAGTTCTTCAATATTAGGGCTGTTGCACACCGTTCTTCTATAACATCGGTCCCCTTTTATCCGCTCTAAATTAAGGATACGCCCCCCAGGAAACATTTAGTATATTAAATTTTATTCCTCTGTTTTAATAGCTTAATAATTAATAAATTTTAATAATTAATGCCAGTTAAACCTGCACCCTAATTCTGTTACTTGTAAAACATATTTTTACATTTATTTTTATTCATATCCGTGTGACGAAAGAAGGTATCGACTTGCTGTTTTCGCCAATTTCTATATTTTTCACGCTGTTTTTCTTAAGTTAAAAATAATTATGCCCTTACATTTAAACTTTTCGAGAAAATTGCAAAAATTTATGGATTTGTCACAAAACGCCATCTATCAAGTAGAAAAAAAATAAACCGACAATGTTAATATTTTATTAGAAGCACCCGAGAAGCCTGTCTCAAACGAGACTCAGTTTATAAAAATCGGTTGAGTTAAAAAAAAGTTATGATATTTTCTCAAGTGAACATTTACCTCTCCTCCCCCTTCATTTAACAAAATAGAAAAAATACACTAGCGGCCATCTTTCCAACTTGAAAATAATTTCCAGCGATTTCTCTTGGCCGATTTACCTAGCAGTATTTTTTCCAATGTTGTCATAATGACAGTTCCCGAGATATAGCCGGCATCCAGTTTTACTTGGCCACCCGGTTCAACTTACACACCTTAAAAAAAAAAGTAATTGCATTACTATGAAAAAATTTTGGGGTGAAGCTAGAGTTTATGCAATTTCGCTTTCACGTGTTGCACTTAATGAAAGCACTACTATGTTTACTGCAAGTATTATCACGTTTATAACATTGTACAGCCATTTATAGATTTTTCATTTGGTATATTAAGGTCCTTACCAAATTGATTGACACTATAAGATGTATTGGTGATATTTAATTTATTAAAGATTTACTTATTTATTAATCACAGTTTCTTTGGCAAAATGGTCTGAATTATTTATTTATTTATTTTGCGCAAGCTTTCAGACAAAAAATCTCTCCTTCATTAGGCGTTGTATCAAAGTGACAAAAATTGATAAGGTATAACTAAATTAGAGAATTGAAAATAAATAACTTTAAGTTCTTGAAAATAGTCACCAAGATATCGGACCGGTCACATCCATTATCCCTGTTCAAGTTAGTCTGTTTCAGAATTTGAATAGCTTCTCAAATCTTCTCCAGGCATGTGGAGAAATTGCTGATTTAGTAGGATAAACTAAATATCTGTTGTGTTCTGTAAACAAGTGTTAATGCTTCTTCCAGTTTCACCAATGTAGCCTTTATCACGAAAGCATGGTACTTAATAAAACCGCATGTATATGATTGTATTTGGTCTTTAGCAGAATTCAGATGATTTCGAATCTTAATACTGCTTTTGTAAGCTACTTTATATTATGCTTCTGTAATATTTTACCAGTTTTGTTCGTTGTGCTTGCATGGAAAGTCAAAATGGCAAACTTATTTGAAGTTGTAGATTTATCATCCGTAGGCATCGTTTGTCTAGGTTGAAATGACTTTTTAATTTGTTGTTTGTTGAAGCCGTTATTGATCAAGATCTTCCGAAGATGGTTTAATCCATGTTGTAGTTTATCTGGATGATAAATCTTTATGGCACGGTTGTACAAAGTTCGTATCGTACTAAACTTTTGTGCTGGATGATGGTGTGAGAAGCATTAATATAATAGTAAGCGGTTAAAGTGTCATACGAGTAAGAGAAAACTACCAAGTTCGAACCGAAGAGTAGTCAAGTGCTTAAGAAAAAAATAATAGTAAATGAATTCGGCTCAAATGAGAAATTAGTTCTTCTCACCATTGCACTTTTTATTTCTTGGGCCTTTCAAAAATATAAGCACTATAATATAATATACAATAATTACCAAGTCACTGAACAGATCTCCACTAATTGATATATTTTAAGGGTATGATGACAATACTCTGCATTTGTCATATCAACCTAAAGTTAGAATTTTCGTCTGGTGTTTGATCTAAAACTTTTTCAAAATACTTCCTTATGGTTAGTTTAAATGTCACATAACTTTTAACAAAAAAAAAAAAAAAAAATTTTCTCACTAGAAAACAAATTCAATTATATAAATAAAATAAAACATTGTCACGCATCCATGATTCGCAGATAAATTTCGAATTTATAAATTATTTGTTAGTACCGAACGATTTCTCTTGTCGCTTACGTAATTTAAAGGTTTACAAATCTTTTTTGGTTGTGGTTAGTGTATTTGTAAATAGGGATAGTTTTGTAGAAATAAATTTCCTATTTTAATTTGGTTAAATCGCATTGGGATTGCGTCATATAAAAAATTAAATTACAGAACGTATTCAAATATTACTTTGTAAGGTACTCATTTTGCAAATGTTTTAGTAAGCCACCTGACCGACAACATTCCTGTTGATACGAATTAGGTTCCAAAAACAAAAGATTTGACTTTAAGTACATAGCACCTAAAGCTATTTTGCATGAAAATTCCAATTCATTAAATATCGAATTATTTAAGATAAATTTTTCAGAAGAAACAGTTGCTGATAATGCAATCCTTCCGTTGATCTTCGAGTTAGACTTCGTGTATGCGTGGAGTGGTATATTTAAGTTTCTTGGGCAAATTAGAGTGGAGGTGGTTAAAAAACCAATGTGGAGGATAATGAATAATTATGGTCAGTCTATACCAGAATGCAGGGATAAACTCACGCGTTGTTTGTTTGCGGTCAACGCAATATCCGCAAAAGGGTAGTTACGTGAGAAAGGGGTTGATAGAAGGAGTTACGCATGCCGTAAGTGTATCGAACTATCGTTATAGTAGATCAGTAGAAGATCTCGGGTTATATTTAGATTCACCTCACCCTCGGCTTATTTTATCGCATCGTTTGTCATGACATTTTTTTGGACATAAAAATACGTGGTATTCGTGTTTTTTAAGAGCTTAGCAATGTTTTATGGACCTGCTGTTTCGCAATTGGTTCGTTTTTTGCGGATCAAAGTAACAAGTTCCTGTTCAAAATGGTAACTTTTATTGCCGACGTCAAACAAACCACAAACTGCTGTAAATAAAAGCTTTCTGTTTTTCGTTATTTTAAAATTAATAAGTGATAGTACTTGTACATAGTAGGTAGCTTAATCGAAGTTTTATGGAAGTTTTAAGTGTCAGGGCAATTGTAACCAATTGTAATATCAATCAAATGTATGGAAAGGAAGATTCACGATTTAAGTTATGCTGGAAGAAGCTAGTGATGTATCAATCCCGATCACATTTCCGTCGCCGTCGAGGCCACCTCTAGGTATCAAAGGTGCTTGTATAACAAATTTAAGGTAAATTCTTTTGTGTATTCGGTTTTGCTGTAAAATTAGATGTGGTTATGCATTACAAGAGAACCCGCTTATTGGTTATAATGTTTGTTATTTTGGTTTTTTATTTCAAATTTACAATAATTTTAGTAAGGCAATACTGATACCAGCTGGTTTCGTAAATTTTGAAGTAAACTAGATTTCATTTATTTAAAGTATTTGATTTATGTAACAATTGTGTTTAAATAATATTCATTATATGTATTTTTAGGTCAGTATACTTATTGTGTTTTTTTTTTAGTGTAAACCCATTATTTGTTGTAGAGCATCATGTGTCGCGTAAAGTGTTTGTTTTCATGAAATTAACGTCAAGATTTTATGTTTATTGGAAGTAAAGTAATTACATTTGAAAGATATCACTGATTATTGAAATTTTAACGTAACTTTAAAGGTTCAATGCAATGTTTTGTTTTTGTTTTTTAATTTGTGCATATTTTATACCGGGTGGATTGAGATAATTGCGAATGGCTGTAAAATAATTAGTGATTTTCCTAAAGAATAATTATATTGAAGTGCAGATTTATTAAGAGATTTTAAATCATAATGTAACGTAAATTTATGAACTACTGACCCGAACAGCTGTTTATATTTTTATGCATACGAGGGTAGTGCGATAAGTCGCCCTGTTTTGAAGTATTTTTATAGGTATCGACCTACCGATTATAGAGATCTTTGCTTATGCCTGATTTGCCAAAAGGTAAGCAGTTTGTTATTTGTTTGGAAACGAGCTGTATTTTTCGACGAATTTATGTATTACATCCCGATATCAACGTTTGACAAATTTTAGGGTTTCATAGATTTTTTTTATTGCGTTTGTTTAGTTTTGTGGTGACGTATTTTTCGTGTTAATTTGTAAAATCAAATTACCGTTCGATCAGTAATTTTTGGGTTAGTTAAGCTAATAATTTTTGACGTAGGTTTATCGAAATATTTAGTGAGCTATAGGTTTTATATCGCATATTGCGGCGTTTATATTTAAAGCTTAGGATTTTATTGGAGTTTAAGTAAACTCTGCGTAACGATTTTTGGAATTGATTTTGTAGAAATAGTTTATTTTTGAGTGAACGTTTTGGTTTCCTGTTAGACTAATATAACATCTGTTCATGACGTTTTCGCGCTATAAATATTTTTAACATGTTTTTGACGATTTTTGTTGTTGCTACGAGTGCCTTTTACGATCTTTTAGTAGGAACCCCGCCCACACGACTGTGTTATGCCGTGTCACAAACTGCCTTTACGGGCTGGATGCTTTTATTAATTTTATTAAATACGTAAATAGAAGTTTACCTCGAGAGTTGAACCTGCGACCTGTACTTTGCTAGAGTACCGCGCTAACCAACTGCACTATCGAGGTACAAGCCCCAATCGATGTAAATTTTGTCTTTATGTATGCAGAACTGATGTAAATTCTAAATATAATGAGTAACTTGACTAATGTTAGATTATTATTATTTAAGTTTTGTTATGAACGAATAAGTTCAAAAATAAATATGTAATTAAAAAGATTATTAATTATACATAATTATATAATTCCGTACTTGTTTCTGTAGAATATCAAAAAATAATTTTGAAAGCAGTTTTAAGCGAAATTACGTATTAATAGGTGGTAAGGTAGCAGATCGCACCGAAACCGACTTCTATTACACAACACATTACAGAATCAATAACAGACTATACGGAACCTTTTTGAATTAAATTACAGATAAGGTAGTAACTTTAATTAATTTAAAGATAACTTAGTTGATGGTCTCATTACAATGGGTGACTCCTACAGCGTTCGTATTTACAATTGAACATCAAGGCTATAAATTACACATTTTTATGTCATAGTGTCTTACTAAGATAATTTGGAATTTTAACATAAGACGGTCTTACAAATTTGACCGTAAATACTGTAAGTATGTTCTGTGGCGAATAATAATGGTGGAAGATTAGGTCTTGCTAGAAGAATTAATTACCCTGGGGAGAGACGAAGTCTCTAAGGGGCAACATTAAACTATTTTGGCCCAAATTTCATTTAAGAGGAAAAGTTGCGACCATCACCTGTATGTTATTAATTTGTTTCATAATAGAGATATAGTATAAACAGAATAAATAATTGAAAACATTGATTGTGCTCTATCTTGATGGATTTCCACCACTGTTAAATAGTATTTGCATTGACCCTGTAAATCAAGCCAACGTCGCGGATTTGCGTCAGTAATAAAAGTTTTCAGTTTTTTTTTCTGACGTCATACTTTTAGATCTGATGCATTTTTTTAACAGCAACTCATACTTTTATCACATGATCAGTTATTAATTTTTATTGTGTTTACAACCGTGTGAATTGTTTATCTAGTTCCATGAGAAAAATTAAAAGATTTTTGATCAAGTCACTTACAACTAAGGAAACAAAAAAACAATCGCAAGCGCTTGTTTATAAATGTGTAATGTCAGTTGTATGACAGTAAGGCAAGTGAATAAAACTAGTGGATGCCATAAGAACAAGATCCGCAAGGGCACCAGGAATCACCGAACGAAGACGCGAAGAGCTTAAGCGCAATACACCGGTGCAATAGGTTACAGCGCAACATTCGCAATAAACTACTGTTCTAGAAAATATATATTGAATTACTCAGTGGCTGAGCGGTAAAGGTGTCAGACTTGCAACTCGATGGTACCAAGTTCGAATCTGAGAGTAGTCAAGTGTTTCAGAAGAAATCCGACTCAAGCACGAAAAACAGTCCTTCTCAGGACAGCCGGATGACGGAGGCAGAGCCCGCTTCCGAAACGTCGCGTTAAACAGCGAACGAAACTGTGGAAATAGGCCGACTAACACAATTAACTATCTCTATTCTGTCTAGTAACATGGATTTTCGGTTAATACTTTCCCATGAGAAACTTAACTCGTCTAATATTTTCTACAGTCGAGTTTCAGTGGTATTATCAAACTTTTGGTCATATATTAAAGCAGCGTAAATTTTCTTTACTCCAAGTAATTCATTGACAATAAAACGAATATGCATTTTTTCTAATTACAGTTTTGGTTTCATCAATTCGTTTTGTTCGTCCTACTAATCTCAATTAACTTATCTATCTTTAACTTTCTCTCGTTAGTTAACAGATTAAACTTTTGTAAATCCATTTATTATACTTTGCACATAATGCCACAATACGTCATGAGAAGGAACGTAACGCGTTGAAAACATTTAAAATAATACTTGTTCTCCGACCACCTAAATAAGACGCTATATTGTGTCAGTATCTCGTACCAAAAGTGGCTGATTTCATTCTTCGGCGTCTCCATGGCAACTATGCAAAAGTAATTTAATTTTGTCCTAGTACAAAAAAAATTTGATCTTCACTAAACATCAACGTCGTGTAAATAGGGTTCATGGGATGCCATTACTTCAATACACACAATTTTAAAATTTTCGCAAGTTCATCATAAATAACGTTTTCAGTCATATAAGTACTGATATTCAATATAATTTTGCTTTTTATTTTAGTTTTAAGCAAATTTATTTAAATTTTTTAGTGAATATTTCGATGAACGGAAATCGACATTTGTTGTCGCCGGTGGTGCCGTTTACCTTCAGTTATTTCACTGACATGTGTCATTTGTAAATCAAATGAATATAGGTAACATCCAATAGGTATCAATTAAAACTACACGGTAAATTGTTTTCACTAAAAGTAGAATAATACTCATTTTGGATAAAATAGCATTGTCTGATAGTGATAGCGACCATAAATAAGGGTTCCAAAACATTTAGTGAACTGAATATTAAGGTAGAAGTGGATGGAAGAAAATGTTATATTTATTTGTACAAAAATGCATTTTCAGGACTGAGATAATTGCAAACTCGCAAGTTTCTTCCTCGTCCGGAAAATTGACATTTTTGTACTAATGAAACAAATAACTATTTCTTGCTAACCTAAAATGTAGTTCTAATTTGAATTCTTTCTTAATCTGATATCGTCTATTTCATATTTGTAATGAAAAACATTTAACACTTAAATTGATTATTAAGTTTGTATAATAATACAGTGCGATCATCATTGTTTGACTGTGGCTCCTAGAACAGTACTACTGTTCCGCATCCTTAAAATGAACATTGTGCTATATCCAGTGGCGTAAATGCAGATATTAAAATAAATACTACCATAAATGACAAAACTTTGGTGAATGACGAATTGCGTATTATGTAGACGTACAAAAACTTCAATAATTGTAATTTAGTCTTTCTTAAGACTAAAGGAAATTGTTATAAGGTATGTAAAATTTGGTTAAAATTATCGTTTATTATTTTTAATTGATATTAGTTATAGATTTTCTGGATTTCCAAGGCGTATTTCTGGTGTATTAAACCAATACATGGTATTTACTCGAATTATTTACGAGAATTATGTAGTTTAGAGTGTAAAACTGTTTAGATGAGCGTTTAATGATCTTTTGTTTATATTGACATGAGTGATTTGAAATAGGCAATAATGTATTAATTTTGTTGTCAGGTTGAAAATGAGTAATCGAAAGGTAATTCATAGCCAAGGGCGGCAAATTATCTACAATGTGTACCAATTTATGAAAAAGAAAAGAAGGAACGATGACAATGCCATTATCCAATTACAAGAATGTGTTGCTGAAGAAACCGTTCTAGACAAGCTACTAGTTGAAAATGGTCATGCTGTCCTTCGTCTCCCTTTGTACCACTATGAATTAAATCCCATTGAAAAATTGGATAGCAGTGAGGAATGTGACATTTCAAATGGAAGGTGTTAAGCAATTGGCAATGAAGAATTGAAAAAAATTACAGCTGAGAACTTGAAGAAAGTGTGTGAATATGTGGAGAGTGAATATTTAATAAAAAAAGGAGTGATATTGGATGATGTTATCTTTACAATGACATTAAAACATTTAAATGAATTTTGAAATCAATTTGTCATTAATGAGGAATCAATGTATGATATATTTCTTAAATAATATTAGTGAAAACAAATTACATGTATGACTGGTTAGTTTATTATAAATGCATACATTCAACATATTCAGCATAAGTCAGGTACACCATTGTTGCTGACCACCTTTGAATGTACACTGGTGAACATCACAAATACATTATAATGGAAAAAAGAACTTATTTAACTTAATGATAGATATCACTTTTGCATTGCATTCTAATTTTTGAACAAAACTTATTTCAGATTATACCACTGATTTAGTCCTTCTCATATGGAACTAGTCACCATGTCTACTTTATGACGTACCTATTGTTTTTAAGATAACTCAAATCTGTATATTGATCTAAAGCACAGCAAATAATGAATTAATAATGCATTGTTTTTTAGATCTCAAACGTGCATGTAAATGAGGTCGATTTCTTTACAAATGTGTGCGTACATTTTCCACTACTTCCTCTGTAAGTACAGTTGTGCGACCGTAGATTTTCCCTTGCAAACACTACCATGCTCATGAAACGACTAACAATTCTTCGAATGTGTCGGCATAAAACATCATCTAATTCGATGTTCTGAAAGTGATGTTGATATTCTTCAACACATAATCGTACTGAATACTTCCAGTTTCCATCTACATCTTTTTCGCCGTTTCGGAAATAAGCTTTCAAAATAAACTTGTCTTGTTCCACAGTAAAGGTATATAACCTAAAAAATTTATTTACGAAAAGGCATAAAATACACGAATAAATTTACCTTGAAAGTCCTGGTTAATTTATTAATGAGTTTTGAAAAACTATTTTATTGTAGTAAAATGTAGATAAAGGAATAATTGAAAAGGAGAAATCTATGTACGTTTATGAAATGTCAATCGAAGATGAAATAAATATTTGTGCCTAATTTCACTAATAACTTGAAATAAACTTTTGATAAAAATTCTGTAAAAAGCAATTTTTTCGGTCATTCATTCTTGATATCCCGGTATAATGATTGTTTTTGTTGGAAATGTAACATTAACTTAAAAATTGTTAAATAACGGAGATCTGTTCTTATTGTCTATTTTAAACATTTACTTGATACATTTTTATTTTTTACTACTAACAACTGTTCGTACATTATCCAGTTAAACCATTTCCCATGCACTTTAAAAATCACCAAATATTAGGATTTGGACATTTCTTAATTACGTTCCAACCTGCATATACATATGTAGGTACTTATAGAAGGTTAAGCAATCAACTTTTTTTTCAGTATCGCTAAATCGACTTATTAGCTCATTTTACAACTTGTCGACAAGTTCACCATGTCTGGATGTCGATGTGTGTGTGTGTCTGTATATTGTGTCGATAGATGCAATCTAGTATCCACGATAACCCGAGAACCAAAATACATATGCACTTAAAATTTTATATTTAAGCCTGTTTTCATTTGGCTTAGACCTTATTAGATTTTAGGAGAAATCAAGACGCGGAGAGGGTATGTTTATTAGAGGCAGTTTTTGATTTTTATCAAATATTGCTGAAACAGCTGCATATTTTAAAGATATAAAAATGCCTATGTATAGACCTTAAACATGTTGATTAATTTTTATCTATGAAATTTTTTCATGTGATGCGTAATTTAGCGACAAAAAAATCCTAAGGTAGAATTTATTTTTTTTTTTCATTATCTGAATAACGACTAATAAAATACTTATCTTTTTTGGGTTTCGATAACACTTACACTTACTGTTATCTTCGTCAGTAGTAATATTTGTTAAAAATTGTTAAAGATGTTGTAAACAATTTTGTCAAAGTAGCAGACTGATGTTTATGTTTTAATTTTTCAACTTTGACAAAATTATTTACAATATCTTTAACAATTTTTAACAGATATTACTACTGACGAAGGTAACTGTAAGTATTATCGAAACGTTTAGATTGTATAATTTAAAATACACCATTTAAAAATGGTAAAGCGAAATAAATGTAAAAATTAAATAAATATGATTGAGAATGCTGAAGCTGTATTATCGACATTTTTATAGATGTGGGCGGCTTTGGAATTTTTTTCACGTTAACATGTACGTATTTATGTCTATTAATCTCTATCTGACATGAAGTTTTAAACGTCATTACGACATAGATTATTGTTTTTGGTTTTACACTGTTGCCTGTTTTCGTTATGAACGTATAAAAAAGAGGTAGTTATCCTAAAAAAATTGAAATTAAAATTTTGTTCGCAACACGTGCGCTGTCACATTTTTGATGCTCGGCCTTATATTTTATCCCTCGGCTGCGCCTCGGGTAAAAAAGAACGGCCTCGCACCAAGAAATGTGTAAACAGACACTAGTTTCGAAAATTATTTAATTTCTTTTAATTTAAGTTAACTTAAGGGTAAAGGAGATCCGAGTAAAGATGGCAGCCAATTTCCAGGAGCCAACTTTCCGGATATATCCGATCGGGTTCGTCTAATGTATGCTTTGTGGAAATGAAACATAATCTTATACAAACAGTTTCAAAATTTCAAAATGAAATAACTTAGAAACTATAACGGAGACATATTATCACGTTTTACATAGATTTTAACTACCTTATGCATAGATTTATTACTAGTTAATTGTGAAAAATAATTTATAAATAGACTATTCATCACCTATACCAAAATTTCTAAGCGAGCGTTTGCCGAGGGCAAATTCTATCTTTATGGTATTAAAACGATTCTAGCTATTGATTCTACGCATTGAGGAATCGTTTTCTAGCTCAGTGCCAAAAACAACTTGTATAAATAACCTTTAATCTCAAAAATACGCATAGTTTTCGGCAGCGTAAACCAAGACTTTTGTCCAAAGGTATGTAATTATTTACGCATTCAGGTATCACTTTCTAGCTTAGCACCAGAAATAACTTACACCGTGTGCCCCGGATAAGAATGAACAGCATGGGGATCTTGTAAACCGTTAGAGTTACAGAGATGTTCGAATTAGGAAAAAGTTGCGCCCAACCGAACCTTGCTAAATGGCGTTTTAAAATTTGGGAAATTCCGAATACTTCAGAAAATATTTGGAAAAAACCGAAAATTCGGGATTTCGCTTCTATTTTTTTCTCACTGTATTTGAAAAGATATGACAAACTAATTTTCATATTTTCATTGCGACTTTTTCTGCTCTACAAGTTGAAGTTTTTAGATTTTTAATCCGACGTTTCATTTTTTCAACCATCATCAACCTCATTTTATTAAATAGTAGAAAACGTTTAGTGTTATTCTTAGTATACTCTAATTTTGATTCTAAATCCAATGGCATATCAGACTTAATATTTTTCTGACGTTTCGGGATAAAAAAACCATCAACCTTTTTTTTTTTAAATACAACCCTGGTTTTTTTATAACGTATTTTGGAACACCTGCGCATCCCAAATTCATTGATGTATTGCAAGTAGCCTGTTTTCGGGGTTTCATAGTTACCCACGGCCCGCTCCAAGACCGGACAACCCGGACATTTGTCCGGGGCGGCAAATCTTAAGGGCGACATTTTTACTCTCAGAATGTGAGAAAATATTAAAATTAAAATATTAGTAATAAAGCATGCCTTTCATTTGTAAAACATTTCTTATCACTGTTTTTACAAGAAAGTTAAAATACGTGTTTTTCATCCATATACAGTCAAAGCTGCTTATAGCGAACCCGCTTATAACGAACTTCCGGGTATAACGTACTAGTTTTAAAAGTCCCATCACACTATCCATAAGATCCCTTATAAATATTGTATGTTATAATAAACCCGTAAACAACGAACTTTCGAATATAACGTTCGGAAAAATTGTTTCCGTCCATTAAATTTTACACAAAAATAAGCAAGTATTCTGCCAGTAAAATAAATAATAGGTACGTAGATTATTTGATGTGCAAAGATAAGGTTTCTGTAATTCTTTTCTTAAAAATGCCTGCCTAAATACTTTCCTAATTGGTGTTTAAATCTTTAATCCTAAAGGGTTTTCCTAATCAACTTGTCAATCAAATAAATCAATTAACAGACTAGTTAAACAATAAGTGGCCTAATATCAAGGGTAATTTTAGTGATAATGGTGACGAAACTAAGCTATTTTTTAAATTAAAGAACCCAGATAAAACACTAAAATTTAAAGGTGAAAAATGTGTAGGCGGCAAATTATCAAAAGAGCGGGTAACAGTTTTTGTGTGTGCTAATTTAACCGGGACAGAAAAACTCAAGCCACGGTGTTTCAAAAATGTAAATCGAAAATTGTGTGGATAAACTGTTTTGGTCTACGAAATATAATAAACAATCGAAAATTACAGACTTTTTTAACAAAAACTAACTCATAAATGTGTAAATATTGTATAATATAGTGATTTATTAATGTATCGTAAAAATAAAATATGTATGTAACTTTTTTCTTTTATCGTTTATTACGAACTTCGGATATAACAAACTTATTTTTCAAGTCCCTTGTGGTTCGTTATAACCGGATTCTACTGTAGTTGTTAAGAAAATAGGTATAATTACGAAAAAATAATTAATTATTAAATAAGGAACACGGGTGTTATTTGTATACACTACCTAATATAACCGCGCATCGCATATATACCATATAAATCAGCATGCAGGGTGCGGCATGAACTTGTCTGAATTAGGAATAGACAAGAAATGACTTGTTTATTGTCTTCAATTATAAAAGGGCTGTCTTATTACAGTATAGCATTATTTTGTTCATTCGTCGGTGGTGATAACAAGTGCAACTCTCAATTGTATGTACTGTTCTGGTTCAATAATCAGTGTGATTTGTAATTTTTAAGGTAAGTTAACCATTAACTTAGCGAATCTACGAAATTAGGGTATTTTGATCAGTAAAAGGCAAAAATTATTAAAAATAAATATAGTTTAAAAAACTAAAAACACGCTTTAATGATCAATTGAACCAAAAACGAAAAATAATTCTTAATATAGGCAGAAAATATAAATAAACGAAAAAGATTAGTATTATTGCAAAAAAGCGTGGGTGTTCGATGAATGAAAAATATGGCACAAAGCACCCCACGCTTTTTCACTACAACGCAAAATCGTCTTAATGGGTTGGCCATTTTAGCGATTGAGCATGAAATTACTGATCAAGTAAATTTAAAAGATGTAATAAAACATTTGCGGAAATCGAAGTTAGAAAGAAAATTTCTTTTAGGTTACTTTATTTTATAGAATCTAAAATTTCTCTGTTTGGTTATGCAATATTTTTTGTACTTTCTTAATATCCTAAACAAATTATAATTAAAATTATTTCATTTCCTTTAATTATTTAGGTTAGCATCTAGAGGTCTATTAACTCTATCTGGCATGAAGTTTTAAACGTCTGTTAGACATAGATTGTTGTTTTCGTAATTAACTTATTATAAAAGACGTTGCATACAGGCCCGCGTCGTCCATATGAGCAACTCGTGCATTTCACCAGGGCGCCGTGGATGCAACGGCGCTGTCGATGCCTCTCAATTCATAAACTTTCAACAATATAAAAAAGATCGTGTTCCCGTTATTTGAAAACGAAAATAGTAATAACTATTTATTATTTTACAATAATTTCAGTTTTTGCGTGTAATTTCAGCGAGTTTTATTCTGTAAAAAAAATAATAATAAACATAGATAAATCATTCTTTATTTATAATAAAGGCTAGTCATTTGTCGTGTTGGGTTTCAACGAGTATACAATTAATTATTCGTGTTGTAAGTTGCATTCTGTGACCTGTATTTCGACCTCCTACATAAAAAGAGTTTACTTGATAGATTTGTTTTATGTTTATTATATTATCATGCCATTTCATAAATAGTTAGCAAGAAATGAAATTTTAATTGTGATATTTATTCACCTAGTAAATTTTGTGTTCGTTTAATCGTTTATTACTTAGTTAGTTATTAGTTCGAATTGATTACTTAGAAGCTTCTATCTAAGCTAAGTTAAATAGGTTTTGTAACCAATTTGGTGGAAAAGTAACTGTTGTTGAATTATTTTTGCAATTAATAAAATATGAAGCGAATTCATTTGGATTTGTATATAGGTGTCTAAAGCGGAAAAAAGAAACTTTCCGAATATGAAAACTTATTAAACAAACGAAAACGAGAAGAAAAATTAGAAAAAACTATTGCAAAAATAACAACGTTTTTTTTTTTTAAAAATAACTATTTCTCAAGAAAACAAAGACTTTCTGTTTACATCAACGTCGGAATTAGAATCTGAATCAAGCAGCAGCCAAATGGTGTCCGATTTCTTGATTCTTGCAGTGTGCTCAACTACTGATGAAGAACTGCTGGAGAAGGAATTTGAAGGCAGTGTCAATATTTAGCTATAATCAACTTGTAGCAAAGATTGGAAACTTGATGACGGTAAAGAGAAAATTTTGCCACTTTCTGAGGATTCAGGGTTATGGCCAAAAGTTTTATTTCCCCATCATATTCAATTATTAGTAGATAATGGATCAGATTCGAACTGTTATCTGCCCCTGCGGCAATTTTCATATTTTTATGGAATATTCCGTAACAGCTAGAGTTTTATACAAAACTTGAGTGATAAAAATCGAAACGAACTTGATATAAATGGCATAGAACTAATGCAAGAATTGCACAATGCCAGTTTCCATAGCCACAGCGGAAAGATCGTTTTCCAAATTAAAATTCATTAAAAACTATTTACGTTCTACTATGATACAAGAAAAATTGGAAAATCTTGCCATAATTTCATTCGAGTCTACTTTAATTCAAGAGTTTGAAACGTTAATATAACAATTTTCAAAAAACAAAGCGCGTAAGTCCAGTTTTGCTAAAATATGTTCAATTTTCCAATGGTTTTGTTTAAAAAAAATTTATGAATAAAATTGTTTAAATTTATAATTACTGTATGTTATTTTAAAAATAGTTTTATCCATCATCTAACATCCCATGTTAATTCATTTCTATTAACAGTTTTGGTCATTTCCGTAAGTATTCATATGATTTTAATTTGAAAAATTCTAAGCTGAATGTGTGTAAGATAGAAGTTAAAACAACAAAAATCTACTATTTTATAACAAGGTTCGTAAATTTTTTTGTAACAATGTATAGAGGCGCACTTTTTGTTTTTACACGACGGCGCTCGAAAAAGTTGGTGTGCCACTGGTGGCATAATTATCCTAAAAAAATTGTTATTAAAATTGTTTAATACCTATCTTTTAATTTCCATTTTGTAAGTCGTGTGGTGTTCCGCACCAGATATTTTTTCGTTAAATATTAATAATTTAACATTTGTGTATGATCAATAATAGATAACGAAGTAGTAGAAGAAAAAAGCTTGCAAAACTTGCACGTATGTTAACGAAATTAATTACAAATACTGTGTTTAGAGGTTTAAGTTTTAAATGTATTATGACTAGCAATAAGTTGTCTAACGTTTACGTTATTAAAAGGAATATAAGTGCACTTTAAAATGCTATAATGTAAATTTCAACAAATCTTTAAGATGTTCTGATGGATGAAGATAAATGATGCATTGGTAATAAAGTAAATGTATTGTTCATTTTTCCACAAGAGGGTTTTAACAAAACAAAAATGAAATATTGGAAATGCTAGAAGGAAGAAGAAAAGGTCATTCGTCATATTCGTAACTATATGAATGGTAAAATAAGGACGCATTACATAAAAATACTTTTCGAATAAACTTTTATTGATGAACCAAAGAAAATATTTTTATTTGAGTCTCTTCAAAATTATGAGACATAAAGCCTAATATACCGACCAAAAAAATCGAATTTCATCTAATTCTTTTTAAGGAACATCCAAGAATTTTTATTTTCTAACTCTTGTCCAGAACAAAGGAAAGGGCCTTTATTACTTTTCAGACAATCGTAAACTAAAGAACGTGGGCTATTCAGGTATCTTCAAACGAAATCCTGACGTGATCAATAAGGTTCGAGACAAACCGTGATTAATTTACGTTTCTCTTACAGTCTCCCATTGTTGTATAATCAGTAAACTGAAATAATCAAAATAAGAAAGTAATTTAGTTACACTTAAAGTGCCACTTATAAAGAAAGCCTTTTATATATGCCCGAGGTAGTAATAATTTTCTATGAGGCCAGAAATTTGTCTTCATTCAGCAACTTAGATGAATCTTTCCACCAGAGAGAATGACAGATACCCTTCAAGTTTTATTTTTATCAACAGAACTGATGTTATTCTTATGTTAAAGACACTCTTTATTAAGAGACATTATTTTGTTTTATTTTAATCTAACACAAACAATTACACATAATTTTCAGCGCAAAATTTATTTTAAATCATCTCCCGTTATTTGTAACGGTATATTTTCGGATTTGGATTAAGCGCTTTTACTTAAACACTTACTTGCATTAAATTATAAATAACACCATAACTGACAACTACATGCAATAAGAAGTTATTGGTTTATTAAACTAGGATAATATTAACACAGTCAGGTTTTTGACAAAATAACTTTTTAAATTTTGCCTGAAACAACGTTATAACTGTAAATTTTTACTTTAATGTGAAAATTGATTCTTTTTCTTAAAATTTTTACTGTTTTTAGTATTATACCTGAGAAAACTCTAGAACTGCACTCTACTTTGTTTTAGAAAACAGTATGTTAAAAAGCGAGTTGCATAAGATAAGATTTTATAGCGCGAGCGACAGTAAGCTAGGGGTTAGTACTGGAACGATTTTGGTGGATGGGTGTGTGTGTGTGTGTGTGTGTGTGTGTCGTGCGTGCGTGCGTGCGTGCGTGCGTGCGTGCGTGCGTGCGTGCGTGCGTGCGTGCGTGCGTGTGGATGCGTGCGTTGTGGAAGTTGTGGTGTGGTGTCTCGCGCGCGTACACACGCGTGTACGCACTAAGATAGGATCAACCGAAAGCTTTACTGAATTAATCAAATTATAATGTTCCATTATTCTTATCTAAAGTCTTCGTTTGTAATATTTAGTAATACGGTGGCCTACCTGTGATGTTTCCTGAATCCTGATTGATAAACCGTAATTGTATTATATTTACGTGTTATAATATAGTGGTATAAATGGTGTAAAGTATAATAAAGAAATAAAGAAATAAGTGTAAAAAGTTCTCCAAAACAAATCGTTAAACTAACTGGAGATACAAACCATTCACCAAAAATAATGCCTTTGACTCAATCGGTAGATTAACGTAGGGTGGTTCAATCTTTTGATTTGCTTAATTACCACAAATTCTGCTGTGCTATTTTCGCTGGACATCAATAGAAAAAATGCAATGTAACACTAATAAAATGATCTCGGACGCCAAGTTATTTTTTAATAATGCTCGGAATAACTAAACCGAGGTTGACAATAAAAATTATATCAAAATGTAAAAAATAAAAATATATACAGACTATGCTTATTAACAGTTAAAATGATAGGGTTAAATAAAATATAACTTAAAAATAGTTATAGCCTTAAATTACTAACTAATGGTTATAAATACCATTTCGTAAAATTTTGTACACAAACTTTTTAATAACCTCTGGTATCTAAATGATTACGGAACTGTCAACCAAGGTGATGTCATCTTTGCACCATTATTGCGCAATATCTTGAAATAATACTTAACGTTGTAAACCACACCCATAAATTGAATTTTCCTTCTTATAAATTTATCTTCATGAAATTGAATAATCCGTTTATTGCACTTTCTTGAAATTTTCAAAAGCAAAATTGCAATATAAAATGAAAGCGTGCGCAACAGTAAAACTAAATGCGTACTTAAAATGTAATTAAAGTAGAAAAGTAATTGTAATAAAAGTGTAAATCAAAGTAAAAAAAAAGAAAGTGCCTGCAAAGAGCAAATGTTTTAATTTTTAGTATAATGCGTTAAAATATCTTACCATGGCACTTTCACAAAATTTAGGTGGAAACCAAAAAAAAGTTTCCTAACAACATAGCATTCATCAGGAAGTGAAAAAAATGAATGCTTTGAAATTGGATGATGATATAGCGGTGCGCAAAAGATATGAGCACAATAATTTAAAGTGGAAGTATAAACCTTTTAGAAGTAGATACCCTTAAGAAGATATGCACTTAAGTTACACCAAAATGCAAATTAAGTTGCCTACCTAATAGCTATAATGCAAAAATAATTAAAATTTTTTCTTATATTAACAACTGAATGAGCAAAAGACCTAAATACAACCCAAAATGGGTTGTTGCAGTGTGTCCGTAACAATTTTTCCTATGCCATAAGTTGAACAATAATTAATGGAGTAATGAAGAGCAGACAGTAGTTCAACATTACTACATTTTAACGAGAACCTTACGAAGAAGATTTATGTGCTTTTAGTACGTTATTTCTTCAGCTACATTAGTTAACCTGCACCTTCATTCTACGTTATTATTAACATTATACATGTAGAAATTTAAACACTATTGGTTGGGAAAATCAGTACTTTCAGAGTTGATACAGAAATTATTTATTTTTTCTGAATTGTTTAAAGGACAAAGGTCCTGTATATATATATATATATATATATATATATATATATATATATATATATATATATATATATATATATATATATATATATATATATACATACATATGGAATAGGCGAAGTTTCTAAATTCTACATAACCACATGGTATGTGTTTTATAAACTTTATTGTCCTGTAACGCTCTATTTCGCGAGTTTAGTTATCTATGGTTGTTTAGATTTTACAATTTTAATAGATTCTAAGGTATCATGCCGTTTAAATTGATATAAACGTTATTATTAGAAAAATAAAGTTTGTTGGGTTGTTTTATACTATCTAAACGTTTCGATGCCACTTACAGTTATCTTCGCCAACAGTAATACTTAAATAAAAAAAGGAACCATAGAAAACCCAAAAAGATAAGTTGCATTTTCAAAATTCTAAAGATGTTCGATGCAGTTTAGATCAGGGCTTAAACCAGTTCATGGATTGAATCATACGGTGCTAAGAAAGTTTGTGGTGAAAGCTACAGTATGAGGCTTAATATTATCTTGCACAACACTTAGGCTCTAATAAAATCAGCATACCGTTGAGCTGTTAGACTCCCATGAACTATCGCAAGACCTGCTCTATCCTCAAATCTGTAAACCACCACACACTACTGCCAAACTTTTCAGCTTCTTTAACGGTAGCTGTAAAATACGTATCATGTGAAAGTTAATGTATACATACTCTACCACTAGAGCGATTTACGCGAAATCTTGACTTATCAATAAAGTTTATTGACCTTTATTACAGTGGTTGCCAAGCACCATAGTCTGTATTCTTGATCATAATTTGCACGAGACCATATATGATTTGTAGTTAATGCAGGTTGCCGCAGCTTAGACCAGCTTATCTCACTATTACTAACTGTTTGGTCGAAATTGGCAATCCTTGTGTCGTGAAGAGTCCAATTCGATGATGCTGATGAGAGAGACAGAGAGATTAATTGAATGATTTATTTCATAATCTCGTTTAGATTAGGTCTTAAGGCTATTTTATCACTCGAGACAACATCAGATTTCAAGTAGGTGGTTCACTATTTTTAAAGTGTGCATTGCTACAAGACAAACGTTATCACTCTAATGCAACCATTCCTTTGCGTTGTAGAAAAGAACAAAATACAAGTCCTAATTTACGACATACAGAATACCTATAATTGGTTGAGGTACTTTCAATTAAATTGACAGGCATATTTCAAATGCACGTGGATCGGCAACATCTGGGGCAATTCTTAGAAACGAATCTACATACGGTTTATCTGCAAATATTTTTGCGCTTTTGTGCAACAAGTGTTTAGTACGTGAATATGATTGGACAATACAAATTGTGTTTTTTTTTTCAGATAGAAAAAGAATTTTGTGAAACGATGATGGTCAAATTAAATTTTTTTTATATGAATGATATGCTTCCTGTATTATTTAAAAAAATAAATGTTATTTTACTTATCCTATTTATTGTTTTCTTCTTTTTTTTCTACATTCGATGTGAAACCTATAAAGTTCTTTACTATTCTTAGTAATCGAAGTACTATTGATCTTGAAGCTAAAAAATATCTGGTAAATCAGTGGACAGTATGCAGTTACTTTAATTTATATAACTGAGCGACATCTATTAAAAAAATTTAAATCACTCCGCTTTTACAGTGACCATTTCACATACATGTCGAAAAACCCAATCAGAAGCTTACAAGAAATGTGTTGTTGTGACAATTTAAAATTGATGTGCCAGTCGGATTCATCTGTCAAGTATGTATGTTTTCAGTAAAATAAAAGTTTGCGTTGGCTTTGGAAACAAATCCGCCAATAATAAGCCGAAGAATCCAACAAAGTCCCACCAGTTTATGTGACTGTTGTTCTATCCTATTAATTTTGTCTGTGAAATGATATAAAAAAAATATAACTGCTGATTTCTTTTTATAATACTTTTATTGAAACATTTAGTCAATCGTGTTGCTAGATAATACCACTCGTTTTGCGTACTCTGTATTGTTGTGAAGATGCAACACGAATTTGCATTTCAATCAATCCACAGAACTATCGCAACAATTCAGCCATTTATTATAATCTACTACTGAAAATTTGAAATTGCTTAGCTATCCTACATATTACGTCAAAAGTAAATAAATTGATAGAACCTTCAAGTCAAAATAAAAAATACTCAAATGTTTTTTTTCCAATTCTTTTACTCTACGGCAAAATAATTTTTTGTTGTTTTTCTGTTTCATAAAACGTACGTCATGCACAAAAAAATCGACATCAGTTGCACTACACTTCAAATATCTTGACAGATATTTCAAGAATCGGTTTCCAAGTCTGCCTCTGTTGTGTTTGAAAAGCTCCGCCCATGACGTGTACGGGTATTTCACAATTCTCCAAGAGCGTTCAGTGATGAACCACGATTTATCGTTTACTTAATGTTAATTTTTCTCATTGATTTTTATGTAAAAAATTTCAAAAAAGTAAGGTACTCAAAAAATTACTACTTATGCAGGAGTCGAAATTTGGGTTTATAAGGAAATCCATTTTTTCTATTATTTTACGTTTTATTTAAATTAAATACAACAAAGGCAAAAATCAAAACATAGCTCCTGCATGACATAAATAATATTGTTAGCTATGTATTTGTGTAAAATCAGGAGAATATTTTTAAAAGCAAGCGAGATAAATTTACAAAAGGCTAATAGCGTCCCGAGAGAACAGCCTTAAAAGACCTCTCTCACATCCACACGAGCATACTATTCATATTATAATATCAATACAGTTTCAAAGTGAGTTGTTCTACAAGAAAATTGAATTACTCACATATTCTTGAGAAGCTCATAAAAGGTAGAAAATCAAACATAAAAATGTTATTCGGAACAAATAAGAGAAAATTCACCTAATGGAACACTTAAAATTAATTTTGCGACATATACTATGCAGCTAATAAACAGTCTTTTGGTCTTTTTCTAAATATGCTGATGCGAGGCGCACTTTTTAAATTTACACACACCACGCACGGACGCACGCACACGCACACGCACACATACCACATCATGGCCGATCTTGGCGAAACAAAAGTTGTAAAATGAGCTAATAAGACGATTTAGCGATAGTGAAAGGAAAGAAGTTGATTGCATAACCTTCTATACCTTCTTGTAGAGGGTGTCCCAAAGTTCTGGTTTCGGGCGATTGCGCAGTTATGGTAGAAGATAGAATTTTCAAAATTTGGTGAAAGTTGTAACATAAACGAACAAATATTCTGCAAATATTATTGACTATATAGGGTGTTTCAGAAATCTGTGGCTATATTAACTTACATTTTTGATATACGAAATACCAATGTAACCGTTTTCTAAAAACGTAATAACCTCACAATATTAACCAAATGAAAAAATCTTAACACATTACTAGATTTAGTGACTGGCGGGGTGACAGATTAGAGATAATTTTTGTACACTATTGACCATATCTTGTAGTATAACCTAGTAAGACCATATATTTTTGAAAAGCTCTTGAACGTAAGAATTCAAATTTATAATAAGATACAGGGTGTCCATTTAAAAAATGTTAGTTAATATAGCCACACATTTCTGGAATTTTTCTTCCCTATATAGTCAATAGTATTTTCAGAATATGTGTTCGTTTATGGTACAACTTTCACCAAATTTTGAAAATTCGAACTTCTACCTTAACTGCGCAATCGTCCGAAACCAGAACTTTGGGATACCCTGTATATGTCTATGTAGGTTGGAAAGTAAAAATTAATTAAATGTGGATGAAATTGGTTAAAATGTATTATTGATGTCTTATAGACCTGACATGAAATTTTAAACGTCACTCCGACATAGATTATTATTTTTGTTTTTACAATGTTGCCTGTTTTCGTTATGAACGTATAAAAAAGATGTTGCATAGTTATCCTAAAAAATTATAATTAAAATTAGTTCATTTCGTTTAATTTTTTAGTTAGCATGTAGGTGTTTATTAACCTGTGTCTGTCATGAAGTTTTAAATGTCTATTTGACATGGATTATTGGTTTTGTTTTTACAATGTTGCCTATTTTCGTAATTAACTTATTATAAATTGGAATGTCGCACGGTGTTCCACACCAGATATTTGGATTGGTTTGAAAATTCAGTATTAATATTGCTAAAATTATGTTAAATAGTAGATAAGCTTCAAAAAATTGGATCATAATACAAGCAATTGTTCAACTTACAAGAACTTAGTAAACAACCGAAAACTCATGCTTTTTTTAAGATTTAAAATACATTTTATTTTCAAAGCTTTTCGCTACTCTTACTTGCATATAGAATACGTACGTGCTCAAGCAGTGGATACGTCACTTTCAATATGATGAGTATGGAAAATGAAATGCATCTGTGCTTTAAATCCATTTGTAAGCTTATTATTCCAAATTACCGCTAAATATCCAAAAATGCTCTTTCATATATATATAAAGCTGAAGAACCAATTTTAGAAAGTGATCGTTTTTTATACATACACGTACGTGATGTACGTGGTTAAGCCAAAAGAATTCCGATTTCCCCATTAAATCTATGTAAAAACCGTGAATTTTTCTTTTTATATACATTATACATTCAACTGTTGTAGATTTTATTTGAAAAAGAGCTTTTGGGTACAGACTTTATGACGCAATTACGTCGATTACAATAAATGCTTTTACAACTACTAACGAGAAAATATAGTCAAATTTTTACAATGTAGTCTAAAGTACTCGCTCGTCAAATACTTTATATTCAAAGTGCAAATCACATATATTACATTTAAGAGTAATATATTACAATATATTGTAGTGTAATGAATGGCGCATGAATGGAATTTAACAAGATGTTTGTAACACAAATTTGATCTCCTCAGGTGTTAACACCGTTAATAATATGAATTTCAATTCGATTTATGTACTGCATCAGTCAAATAGTATTAATTTAATGCTAAAATGAATCCAACTAAAATATTAACACATAGTTAACTGTTGCATAATTACATAAGTTTCTTGAGTTTATAGTTAATTGATGCATCTGTAATATTCAAACTGTACAACAAAGACGTTTTTGATTTTATTTCTGTTATATCTATCAATGTTTAAAATAATTACCCAAAAAAAGAGAAATATTAACAAAAATCATAAAGGCGAGATTTTAGCGGACCGCATGTGCAAATTCGCACCGAGGGAGTACGGGAAAGGAAACGGCAATGAATAAATTCAAAGAAGCTCGCCCGATCGGATGCGGCTGAATCCGGTAGTAGTGATGTAAACCCCCCTCCCCCCTCCCCCCGTAGTCTCGCCGGAAAAACTTCGAGGTTTGAAACGACGATCCATTCTCTTAAAAAGATTACTTAGTCGTGGAATTTTTCCGCCTTAAATTTTTATACATTTATTAATAAAACGAACGTTTCTGTACATTAAAGAAGAACCGTAGGTGAAAACTGAAGTGAAACTTTTTGATTAAATTTTTTTTTTGTTTTTGTTATCTTGAATTGAACATTATTTTATTTTTATTTAGTATTGAGTTTATATGAAATTATATGAAACCAAGTTTGTTTTTATTTTGTTTGGTCTTGTGTAGGGACGGCCTAAGAACTTTCCTAGAGAAGAGGCCAACTGCTTCTTGAAAGAGGCGACTAATCAAAAGGGTGTCGAAGGAGCGATTAGGAACAATATCTACCACCGTTAGCAAGAGTGTAGTGGGAGATACTGTACTGACGCCCATTGATGGTTTATGACCCCTTCATTTGGAGTCATGCGAATGTGAAGCGCGCGTTTCGTTTATGTTATAATTTATTTAATTGTTTTACATTGCCTCACCTCACATTTTTGCTATGTTTAAGTTAATTTGTTTTGATAGAATTTTGTTTTAGTTCTTGGTCGTTATAGTATGTAGTTTTGCGTATGTACCCACTTACATATATTGGATTTGGGTTAGTTAGATTAGATCTGCTCTTAGGTTAGGTTAACGTAGTTAGGAATTTCTATTATGGTACTGATTGAGGATGATCATATATTTACGATCTTTGTAACATGCTAAACATACTTCTGTACAAATATTTCACGTTGTGAAAACTTACTAAATAATCTTGCATGTTGTGGATGCCGAAATACTACACACTGTAACGGAAATTCCTTTTATTAAAATAATGTCCTTATATTCTGTTACATAAAGCAATTTAAATCAAACAAATAATTTTTATTGAACGAAAGTGCATATTTACGTCACCTATGGGCAATTGGCCGAATCCCTAAAGGTTCAAATCTACTCAGCAATAGATAACTGTGTTAGTTTATTGAACTCTCGTTAGAGAGCAGGATTTTAGGACATTCAAACAAAATAGATCTATTTATTCAATATCGATCGGTAATAAATAAAAACGTACTACATTTCTCTTGTCCTTTTAGCACTCGCCATTTTACGACGCTATAAAAATTTCTGAGCTCTTCTAAAATTGCTTTAATCGATGATTTTTGGATATAATAATTAATTGTAGCAAGGCATTGTCTGTGCTTTTCTGAAAATGAGTGTTCTGAATTATATGTTTATCGCAAGAACATGTAAAGGAGTTTTTCGCCGTAAAAGAGGTAAGCTGTACCTTAGGTCTTCTCACTTGCTATTAATTCATAAATTTATTCGTTAGGAACTGAAGCGTACAACCATAAACGTTACTGATCCTTGGATTGACTAGAGGAAAGGCATTTTGTACGACTTCAGTATGCCCGACTACAATCATAGGGGCAACTGACGTTAATTTCATCTTATATAATACCTTTCCTTTTAGCATTTACTTTTCTGTATTTCTGTAATCGTAGCTTCTTGTGCGCTATAGAAGTTGTATTACTGCAATCGTGACTACTTGTGCGCTATAGAAGTTGCATTACTGCTGGAATTAAACCGTGCCTGTTCGGAATTGGTAACTAAGCCGGGAACTTAAATTTACATCCTTTCATTGGACGTTCTACGAATACCTTCGTGGCTATTTGGTTTGTCTACACTAACTTCAATACGGTATCAACGACAGGGTAACAATCTCTACTGTACCAAAGGTCAGAACCTTTGTTATTATTTTTCGCATGGACCTAATTACAACATTTTCACTACACGTACTAGAAGTCGTGAATCGGCTATGCAGTGCTTTAAGTAACATGCTACTCTCTATAAAGTAAAAGCACTGAATCACTTAATGTAATTATAGTATAATTCACTTACCGTTAATGTACCTCACACACTCTTCAAGTGAACGTGGTTGGTAAAATTGCACACTGCTAGAAGTTACTGTTGCTGCATGAATCTACCTAATTATCGTTTGGATCTGTATTAAAGTGGTCTCCATAACGTTTACGTTATATTCCTAACACTCATTGATAAATTGTGGACCACGCCCACGCTCACTTTAAGATATCGTCCATGTTTTGTTATAGTGAACAGTAGGTCAATTGCGCACAAACCAGTTTTATTTCCGAGTTGCACGGCAGTAACTGTGTCACATGAGTTTCAATACTACTAATTTTTTTATACGCACGAACACGTAATTTCCTGTCCTTTTTTAAATTAAATTCTCGCATTTTACAGTAACTGTTTAACTTTTATGAACATTTAAATTTACCTACATTTACCTGTAAATTTGTTTTTGGACTTTTTGGTAAGCGAACTAGGAAAGTTGTTTATATATATATATATATATATATATATATATATATATATATATATATATATATATATATATAATAAGATTTGATTATATATAATGCGTATACAGTTATGCTAAAATCTGAAATTAGCTGTAGGTTTTGGATGACGCTGAGTTCAAATATAATATTGTCCTGAATGTGGACTTAATACCAAGTAGGCGTCAACTGTTATTTTAATGGTACCTAATATTTTTATTTTATTTTCGAATTTACATGAAATTCTAGATAAAATTTGTGCACAATGTCTATACCAAAAATAAAGCATTTTCGAGATATTTCGATTTTCTTAAAAATTTTGAAAAATCCTAGTCCACATTGAATAACGATATCTCCATTAATAACGAAGCTAATGACGTGAAATTGTAACCAATAAACAACAAGAGCTACCGTTAACTCCATATATCCATCTCATTGATATTTCATACGGGATGTTTCGTTGGCCAGATCGCTCTCTGATTTGGCTCCTCTAAATTTTGGTATTTGGGGTTACATTAAAAATCAGGTATATTCCAAACCTGTTACGACAAAGGAAGATATGATGCAGAGAGTCTTACTTGCTTTTAATTCTCTAACACCCGGCCATATTACCAGAATTACAAGACATAATTTAATGAAAAGGATTCATAAATGTTTAGAAGTAGATGGTGCTAATTTTGAACACTTATTATAAAACTTTATTTGTTTAATATTACATTTAGTTATTTTTGTTAAATTAATACAAAATACCTAGTCAACGTTTTTAATGATATCCACAATTAATAATCCTTTCAGGCTATTGGTTACTTTTCAGAATTAATAACTTATGAAAAAATAACACAATATCACCTTAAATAATGGAAATTATGGCCTACCTTTGCTAATGTTGAAATAACTAAGTGTTGTTATGTTTTAACTAATATAATGAATATCTCAAAAGTGGTTTGATTTAGGTATAGGGAATACTGATACCAAACGAATTGGCTTAAAAAAATACAGCGGAAAATGTAATAAAATACAGGGTGTTCTATTTAAAATCAGCAACTTATAAATGACTTAAATTGTGCATGTTGGCGGCTAAGTTTACAACACCCTGTTGAAATATCAATGAGATGGATATATGGAAATATCTCGAAAATACTTCATTTTTAGTATAGGACATTGTGCACAAATTTTATTTAGAATTTCATGTATAATTCGAAAATAAAATAATAAATATTAGGTTCCATTTAAGATAACAAAGTTGAACCTACTTCCGGTATAAACGGAAGTGCTACATTCAGGACAATATTATATTTGAACTCAGCGTCATCCAAAACCTACAGCTTGGTAATTTCAGATTTTGGCATAACTGTATCCGCATTACTTAAGCAAAACTCTTCGCACCTACACACACACACACACACACACACACACACACACACACACACACACACACACACACACACACACACAATATTATATATATATATATATATATATATATATATATATATATTTATATGTATTATATATATATATATATATATATATATATATATATATATATATATATATATATATTCGTTTAAAACTTTACTTTACTGCATCTATATTTAACTTTGGTGGGAACGTTCAGTTGCCTGTTTCTCCCTTTATTTTTTGTATCTGGTGCGAGTTAACCTATTACTAAATAAAATAAATGGGTAAACTGAACCATCCTGCACAAACTTTGGTAATTAATTTGTGAGTAATGAATATTTTAACTTTAATATGATTTTTGGGTGTTGTGCAACCACAGCTGTAGCCTGTATAAATTATATCGTTATCCAGAAGTCGGGGTAACGGTGAGTTTTGATTTTGGAGAGCGACTTTTGGCGCCTAACTTTACCCCGGAATTCTCTTGACACCCAGAACCGTACTGAGGTAGGCAGTTTCTGCGCTATTTATAGGTGAGTAGAGGACCCTTTCTTTTTTCCTCCGCTTCCCATATAAACACGTGACATCTTTGACCTTTTAATTCGTGAATTGAGTACTTATGCTACCGGATCTAACGTTATCTGTTTTGTTTTGGTTGAACTTGTTTGTTATATTTTATTTTTGCATGAATGAGGTCGAAACGGGCACTTGCGGACACATTCGCGTTTGAGCGAATATGTCGTAGGCGGTGGTTGGTGTAGGTGATGCCTCACCAATTACGGAACGCAAGCTCGAAAAATTGTAGCTATAAACCGGTTTAGAGGTCCCATAGATTTGAGACCAACTGCCCCCAGGATTTATGATGATCGCTTAACGAACAGGCCATACCAAGGTGGGTTGTTGTCCACCCTTTTGCAGGTTCGAGGTCCTATAGCTCTCGGCTGAGCCGTAGTGGCAGTTTTACGGCACGGTATGTGCCTGTAGGAGTGTTTTTTGTGGGTATTGTATATTTAGAACGGAAGTTATGCAATATTGTATGTAGTGTTTCAAATAAATTAAGTACTTAGGTTTTTGGCTTAAAAGTGTAAGATACATTGAATTAGTGAACATTATTCGTATGTAAACATGAATCTCATAGCAGGAATTCAGATGTTTAAAAATGAAACTACGCCACTGGAATGGTTTAAAAATAAATTGCAATCGTATTAAAACATGTTGTGCAAATACAACATGAATCATATATTCAAGTTCAAAATACGTTTACAAATTAACCTTCAAAAATTATAGAGGGTAACGAGCCACCGCTGTTTAGTAACCTTGATCATGTTGTTTTGAAAATGACAAAAAGAGGCAGTACTTGTCAATAAAATTAATATAACATTAGATAAACATTGTTAAGAATTTAAACTAATTAAAAAGCGTTTGCAAAGATCATGTTTTGGTAAATCAAGATTACATATTAATTTTACAAATAATTATTGTGTACTTCATATTTTTGCAAAAGTAGGTTTAACGGAAACTACTTCTTATGGCGGGTTAAAAAATTAAGTATGAAGGTAAATAAAAAATTGATATTATAATCGATTCTGATGGGGTAAAAAGCATAGTTCATTATATTAAGATATCTAATATTTGCAAAAATTATTAAATTGGAAATTGATGTATTGATGCGCTGGGGAGGCGACAGATATAAAACAAATTTGGGGATAAGAATGAGACAGTCTTCATTTTACATCGACACTATAAAATTTGCGACCATTCTAATTATGTAGTTGAAAATTGTATAAAATTTCGAATTTTAAAATTGAAAGTTTTTGTCGGCAATCATTAAGCATCAGGTTATTTAATTCTATTAGTGATTGTACATTAGATTTAAAAGGGACTAAGCCTTGAATTGCGAGTTCTGGCCAGAGAAATAAATATTGTGTTGTGCAGTAAATGTTAACAAATATGCGTCCTAAATCCATTGTCCTTCAAATGAACTAACAAATATAATAATTTATAAATTATTTATAAATTTAATTAAATAAACGGTGAATTAACATGGTGCACAATTAATTGGTTGCGTTTAAATTGTATATAAGCATAGAACTTAAATAAATAATAAGATGAATATTAAACGCTTTAAGTAAATGCATGTTGAATTGGATAGTGTTATAAAATAAAAAGTGAAGTTCAAATATATTTAAAGCTTTCCTATACCTGTAAGCGAAGATAGGTGTTTAATAGTGTAAAAACACTAGTGTGCCTTCATTACTGAAAGGGAAATAGATCGGTTTGTCACGCCAGAGGAAAAAATCGCACATGCTCCTGTTATTGCTTACCCTGTGGATCCCCCACCAGACAATGTTTAACAGCGCTGATCCGCACTAGGAGCTGTATGTAATTACTTATTGAAGCGGATTGCCGGTTTAGACAGGATGTGGGTGTAAGCTTCTTACTATGCTTTAGCTCAAAATCGATCAAAGAGGGAGATAGGCGCCACTACAGGAATGGTTCATGCGGAATTATGTCTTGAGCAGATGTTATCTTTCGTATGACTATGAAATTCAAAAAGTTTTATTATAAATTCCACTGTAGCTTTATAAAAATGCAATAAAACTTTTAAATTTATATTTCTTAGCCTTACTTCGTAGAATTCCATATTTGATAACACTAATGTCATTATCAAGAGAAAATATATACGTAAAAAAATAAAGTAGTTATGGTAACAAATCATCAAATGTTTAACAAATCATCAAATGTTTATAATTTTAACATCTAACCTGTTCCTTGAATCTAAAATAACAACGTTCCTAAGAGTTTGTCAAACATAAATAGACTTACTGAATGTGCAGTTCAATTTATAACTAATACATTTGTATTAGCTTTGCAAGTTATTTGTCTTTAATTGTTGTTTTGTAAAGCGTGAGCTACTTTTTCTGATATTTCCCCAAAATTTGTACTCTTGATTTTTAGCTAAAAGTGTCGATTATATTTGAAATGTAACCATTTGCATGTGCAATTTGTTCCACAATTGATATTTCTTTATTGAAATTTGTTTGGTTCAAGGGTAAAGACATTGTTCTATGTACTGATGATCTATATGCAGCTATCTTGTATGGTTTATGGTGACATGAATCGTTTGGAATCGTAATGTCTGTATGTGTAGATTTTGTGAATATGCAGAACTCAACCTTGTTCTGTGTATTAATGTTTAAATCTATATTGTTCTTTCTCTAGTGTAAATTTTATGTTAGGATTTGAATTGTTACTATTAATTAATAACTCATCAATGAAATCTGTTGAACTATCAAAACATGCCAAAAGATCAGCAGCATAACGAAATCAGAATACAGCCTTATCAGAAGCGTTTAATTAAAAAACTGTATCTTCCAAATTCTCCATAAAATGGACGGAAGGTAGCGGCCCATAGGTAAACCATTCTTTTTGTAGATAAATCCTATTATAGAAAGTGAAATAATTTTGGTTAATACAGAGATCAATTAATTGAATTAACTCCATTCTTATAACTAATTCAACATTATCATTAAATAAAACATATCCCGTCAAGAATGTATGCGTTTACTAAATACATTTTCATTCAATAATAACGTTGAATTAGTTACAAGAATAAAGTTAATTCAATTATTTGATTTCTGTGTTAAATAACATTATTGCAAATTCAATAATAAGATATTGGTAGTCCAATTTCGCCCACTTTAGCTAGTAACTTTATGGATAATTTAGAAGATTAAATTTTCAAGTTTTCCGATAAGATTGTATTTGGGTTTCGCTATGCTAATGATAGCATGTTTCGATAGTTCATCAGATTTCGTTGCTGAGTTTTTGGTTAATATTAACAATTTACATTCTAACATAAAATTTACACTAGAGAAACAACAAAATGGAACCATTAATTTTCTAGATTTACACATAAAAACATTAATACACAGAACAAGTTTGAGTTCTTCATTCTGAAAACCTACACATACAGACATTACAGTTCTAAACTATTCATGTCATAAAACACATAGGATAGCTGCATATAGATCATTAATACACAGAAATGTCTTTATTCTTAAACCAAACAAATTTGAATAAAGAAATATCAATTACAAAAAATCCGAGTCATTTTTTTAATAAAACATTTACCCAATTAGCACAGAACTGATAGAAATATATATATATATATATATATATATATATATATATATATATATATATATATATATATATATATATATATATATATATATATATATATATATATGTTTCAAACCTTGAAAATAAAAAGTACTTTGTATTACAAAAACAAGAAGTACAAAATAGCTTTCATAACTAATACCAATTTTGTTAACCCTCCGTTGTGTGATGTAGCCTACGCAGGCCATTTCGATCTTCAAAAGTGTATGTCTTCTTTTTTCGTTAACGTGTTAAGCATCGGTGACAACATACCATTCATGACGACGAACTGAAGAATCTGTGAATTATAAAACCATTTCCGGCAGGCAGGTAACGAAAAATATCCGTTTTACACAAAAACTTCATATGCTAGGGTAAAAGACCTACGGAATACTACTTATATATATATATATATATATATATATATATATATATATATATATATATATATATATATATATATATATATATATATATATATATAACTATAGAAATTGGTTTAGTGAACGAACAGAAGTTCAATTTAATAATCATTAATTGTATTTTATTTAAAATTAACTTTTAAAGTACATACAGTAAAAGATTAACTCGAGGGACTTGAACCCACGACCTCCACTTTGCTAGAGTGCTCTTCCATCTGAGCTATCGAGGAGGCAAGTCACAATCGATTCAAACTTGAACTGTATGTACTTCCGTAGTTACGATGTATTATAATTATTATAACAGTAACACGTATTATTTATATCGTGCTTAGATTTTTGTTGGACGTGTATAGAAACATGTCTTCTTTAGACGAAATAGATGGGGCTCTTTTGACTATCAGAAGAAGCGGTAATCGCCTATCCAATGAACAAATTTGTCACCGCGAATTCATCGCTGGGAGAGTGAGGAAAAGGATCCGTATGCCACCAATGGTGGCTGATATCAGATGACCCCCATTTTCTTTGAAGTGCAGAAACAGTCAAATGATAAACAAATAAGTGGAGGTCACTTAGTATTAGTCATGTGCATATAAAACAAATTGATTTCGCGGTTATAGGTTTACTCTTTCTACTACATTTGCTTATTCAATACCGTATGTCAATTTCGTCAAATGCACTACGAATACTTATTTAATTCACTGTTTTATATGAGAAGACAGTATAAGCAAATTGGATAGATAAATTCATAAATTAATGACGTAGCAGTAAACACTCCTGGCGAGGATAATACATCGTTCTACTTTCACGATTGATTTAATACTGTGTGTCGATGAGCAAGTTGTATGTAAGCTAAAGATAAAGTATACAGTTCTAAATGCGGTTCAAATATACAGTATGGTTCTTAAGAAATGTAGCTATAATTTATTTCATGCACGCAACAAATTAAACTGTTTTGCGAGCTTACACGTTCAACAAAAATGTAAACTGATAAATCGGTCCAGTATATCCATACGCCCTGTTGAATAAGAACGTACTTTTATAGTGTAAGATTAGAATTTAAACGTACAAATGTTTCGATCAGACACGTGTGATTGAAACACCTGCTCTTACTTACAGATTATTCTTTTCTGGATGCATATCTTGAACAAGAAGGGTTTAAAGAATAATATGGTAAAAATCTAAAGCAATGCTATTTGAGTAGTCATATGACAGGGATGAAATTTACGAGTCGAAACTCATTAAATAACAAAATAAAATATATATTCATATATATATATATATATATATATATATATATATATATATATATATATATATATTGTACTATTTTAACCCCCTATTATAATTATTTTATTTATATTTATAATTTATTAATTATTAATTATTTATTTTATTAATTTATTGTTATAATTAATTTAACATACAAAGCTCTTAATATTGAAAATATATTCGTCGGTAGAACAATGTTGGTAGAACATGAGACTCATCAAAGGATAGGGATCAAAATTTAGAAGAAACTTTAATTTTAACATTGTAAAATAAATGATTATGAATTTGAATTATATTGATTGTTTGAATACAATAATCATAGTTCATATGATTGAAGCACATTGAGATAATGTCCTATTATTTCTATATTATATAAATTGATTAAGTAAATTGAATTATAATTTTAATTCGCATTAATACCTGTGTTACACCCTGTACATACAAAATTCTTTTAAAAGTATACGTGGGCATGCGCTGTGAATACGCAAACATATGATTCGACTACAACAAAAGTGAAATTCGACATACAAGTAAGTATACCTACGTTTGAATAAACAACAATTAATATAAAACATTTAAATTTTTAGAACAAATAACATTCCTTTGACATGCATACCTGTTGTTGCACATCATGGTTATTACAAAGGATTGAAATTATGAACATAACAATAAAGTACGTATCAATGTCAACAATAAGGTACTCACATACAATGTCCTCCTTTGTGGGTTACTGCTGTTGAAGTTGATTGAAGACAACAGCTCCTGCGAACTGCAACTCTGCTCCTCGAACATCCAAATTTTATTTTAAATGAACAGCTTATTCACTTAGGTAAGTTTCACTATTGTTATTAGAATATTGACGAATCTTTATTTTAGGCTCATCACTTTTTTTAAATTAACTTCAAAATAAATTTTGAAAACATGGATCGTTGAAGGTTGTTGTAAATTAAACACACTTTTGATAAACAAGGTGTATAATGATAAAAGCACGAAGACAACACAATTAAATATCCATACCAACATTCACAATGTAAATTTAAAAACGAACAAAGTCGAAACTGCGGAAATATTTTTATAACTAATCGAAAACTTACGATTTGAAAATTTTTAAAAGGTAAACTAACCTTAATTTAATTATTTTTCGACAAAAGACTATCACTTGTTTTGTTACCACTTCCGATACTAAATTGCACTTTGTTAAGTTCCCGAAGTGACGTTAATTTGTTTTAAAATTATTTTCAAAAAATTTGGTAACAGCTTACTTTGGCAAGTTGTTGCAAAAGATGAAAATCAAGAGAGTTTGTGAAGCTAAAGCACTTGTATTTATATGATTTTACTCAACAACCAAATCATCGAATGTTTTTCATAGTTACGAAGAATATTCCTGAATTCTGATTGGCTACTGTAATTTTCACATTACGATAATTCTTAAAGCCCTATAACTTTCGCCTGTTTAACATTTCTTAAATCTAAAACATTTCATAATCTACATAATTTTATCTATAATTTGAAACCAAACACGGACTAATTCTCTCTTAATAACTACGTTAATTTTACACTTATTTATTGAATTTACACTAATTCTATGAATTTTACAGGCCTGAAACTACCTCTACATGAATAGGGATGCTACTACACCCAATTATCCATCTTAAACATGCCTACGGCCAATTTGAGAGAAAATTATTTAAATTCTACCAATACTCTTAAAACTAAAATTAACAAAATGGACATAAATATAAGGAATTATAACATAAAATTGAGGCTACCTTACTATTTTTGCCTCTACTAATTTATTTTATATAAATTGTCTCAATTTAAAATAGTTTTTACAAAATTTTATAGCGAGGAGAAAACATAACCTCATTTTGTTTTATAATTTTAATGTTAAATTTCACACTTTTAAACACAGTAACTGTTAATGTAAGTGTTTAAACTTAATTTTCAAGTCACAAATTAATTTATTTTACCATTTTCGTAGGTTCAATAGGTCTTCTACGACTAGTGTCGGAATGTTGTCAATCACTAGTTTAAGGTCATAAATTGTTGATTAAACACAATAATCCCAGAGCTGCTGCATGATTTATGTTTTATAGTCACTCACTAATGTGCTTGTTCTGTTTTTTCATAATTTTGCACTAATATGAGTTAAATGCACTAATACGAATATTTTTACTAAACTTGGCTGCGTACATGTGAATTGGACATTGATACAAGCCTAAATCTAGTTTTAACATTATTTCTTGTCAACCACAACCTGTATCACATGTCGTCAGGGAATATTGTTTTAAAATAAACTTACAAAACTAAATGAAAACTTGAATTAACTCAATAACGATAACAAACATATCCTATACTTCAATGTACTGTGTGTCGATTACTTATTTTAACATTATTAAAATTATATTAAGAATATTTAACTTATACAAACATCTCAATGTTTATTAATCATTCTTATCTAGAATTATTTAATGAAATGTACCATTTCGTACTAACTAAAGTAAAACTTCACTATGCAAATTACATAGCTACTTGCACCTAATTTGAATCATATATATATATATATATATATATATATATATATATATATATATATATATATATATATATAACGTATGTTCGAACTAATTATTTTTGACAACGCGAACGAAGTTTTTTTCCAATTTATAAGTAATTGTAATACATTTACGTTTTTATTTAGAGAATTAATTACTTATGTGTCGCCGTTAAAAGGAAACTTCAGTCAACATCAACCACTGAGAATTAATATTAAGAAATTGAAGCACAGCGTGCATAATTTTTTTTTTGGTAAAATGAAAATTATTTGTAACTTTGATTTCATACACTCGTTTCTGAAAATCCGTTGTAGAAAGTTTACTTCAAGCTAGTTTTCAAACTAAGACAATAACAAACTAGCTAATTAAAAATTAAAATTTAGTTAAACTCAAATTAAAATTAAGAGATCATAATAAACTTTGATGTCGTTAGTAAAAGAAAATAGTTAATAACTTTACTGTGTTTCATATCTTTACCCTTCAAATGAGTTTAAAATTAATTTATTTAATGCAGTCAAGTGTAAATTAAATGCTTTGTCAGTGCTAACTTGTTATGGATGATTTAATTATGTCATTTTAATTATACGCATAAGTAAAAACAAACAATCATGCAATTTACAGATTCGCAGAGAATTTTTTTCATTTAGTATTATTTTGTATATCAGAAATAATGAATTAATGAACAAGATGTGTATTCTTCAATATCTTAAAATTGCACTAATGAGAACATAACACCTAAATTGATTGCCACCTTTACAGTTTCTTAAAAGATTGGCAGTTTCCGGTGTATACCGTTTCTTGAAAAGTACAAAGGCAGTACAAACGTACGTGCGGTGGATGTAGGTCGAAAGGAACAACACAGTGTACCTTGAAAAGTAGGCACTACTAATGACATGTTTATTACCCCTATACCCAAAAGTTGAAAAATAAAGATATAAGATTAATTTAAAATACTTATCTTTTGAGTTCTTTATGGTGTATTTTTATATTAAGCTATACAATCTAAACGTTTCGATAAACTTTACAATTAACTTCGCTATCTTTCAAAATTGTTTAAGATGTTAGAACAATTTTGTGAAATATAAAAAACTGAAAACACAAACATAAGACTGCTATTAATATAACAGCTATATTAATATCGGGCTGATGATGCGTTTTCAATTGTACACGGCAGGGATCATATTTGTGGTAAAATCATATGCTGACCAAGGTAGGGAAGCATCGGGTATTGTCGTACATCTACCAATTTCGTACAGATGTGTTTTGATAGACGCAAGTGAACATAAACTAGTATACTTCGTGTACGTAACACTATATATAGCATGTATCTACATTGTAACAGATTTCAAAGTTTGTCATAAAGACTATCGTGAAAGTAGATGTATTAGTTTTAAGTATACATATATTTTAAAAACCTGGAAGACGAGCATAAACTGTATATTCGTGAGTGATAGATTAATTACTAAAGATAACAGTTTTAGCGTAATCTAATAAGAAAATTTCATGAAATAAATTACGTCCATATGATTATATTGTTAAACCTGATGAGTGTAATTGTTGTGGGATTGATTTGTCAAGTAGTTTTAAAGATGTAATATAATTTGATGAAATGTATTGTAATATTGTTCGGTGATGTTGTGTGATTTTGTTGTGTTTGTTATGTTGTATTTGTCATGTGTTGTGTTGTTTGTTATTTGTGTATTGTGTTGTGTTGTGTTGATGTTATGTTGTATTATATTGTATTGTGATGTGTTTGTTGTGTTTTTGTTAAGTTGTGTTAATGTGTTTGTTGTATTGTGTTGTATTAGTATTGTAGTTAATTATGTGTTTTTGTAGTAATTGTGTTGTAGTTGTCATGTATTGTGTAGTGTTTTGTTTAATTGTATGTGTTGTGTTATGTTTGTGTTGTGTTGTTTGTGTGTGTTATTGTTGTATTGTGTGTTTAGTATGTGTATGTTTTGTTGTTTGTACTGTGTTTGTTATGTTGTATTGTGTTGTGTTGTATCTGTTTTGTTGTAGTTGCTGTGTTGTGTTGTGTTGTGTTTTGTTGTGTTTTGTTGTGTTTGTTGTGTTGTGATTGTGTTGTCGATTGTTGTGTTTATATTGTGTTATGTTGTGTTGTGTTAGTTGATTGTATTGATTGTGTTTGTGTTGTATTTGTTGTGTTGTGTTGTGTTCGTTGCGTTGCAGTTGCGTTGCGTTGCGTTGCATTGTATTGTATAATCGATCGTATCGTATCGTATCGTATTGATCGTACCGTATCTATCGTATCGTATCGTATCTATCGTATCGTATTGTATTGTATTGTGCTGTATGTACTATACAGTAATATGAAAATAAATTTCACCTTAACACTCATAATAAAATACTTATCTTTTGGGATTTTTAATGGTGTACTTTAAATTATACAATCTAAACGTTTCGATAACACTTACAGTTATCTTCGTCAGTAGTAATGTTAGTTAAAAATTGTTAAAGATGTAGTAAACAATTTTTGTCAAATTTGAAAAATTCAAACATAAACATAAGCCTGCTATTAATATAACAGTTTGAGAAACGTATAAGCCAACTATAAAATTGTAGTAAAGAATAACTAGGTCATTAAAATTAAATATTGTTAAACTGCCTCAAAGATGACAAACCAGAACACTCTCTACGCGAAAGCTAACATGAAATTTGCCAGCCAAAAACACATTTAACAAAATTTAATCGAGTTATGATGTAAGTGTAAAGTTGTGAAAACTTCAATTTTAAAATGATAGAAGCATTCACAATCCAAACATTACATCAAAAATAACCCAGTTAATCTAACAAAGAGATATCTTTATCAATAATTGGAAGTGTTATTAACAATGAAAAGCACAATGCAGAACGTTCTTTGTAATTTTTAATTTCAATTTAATTTCAACTACTTATGTTAAATTATAGTGCTGTGGAAATTTAACATATAATTGATAAAGCATTTGCTTCAAGGTCTAGGAAAACACAGCAAAAACCTAGACATACCAAAAGTTGAAAACAAATTAAAATCAAGGCGTATCATTATGCTCTTTTTAATTATAAGATGCCAAAACCTATTTAAACGGAGATTTTCTTCTTGTCTATTAAAATTATTCGGTGTTTATATATTTCAATAGCTTCACGTTGCAAACGAACATAATAATGGTTTGTCTTGACAATATTTTCATATTGTCAAATTGAATGTCATGATTTAAATTATTCAGGGCATGGTCAGCCACAGCAGACCTCTCTGGTTGACCCAATCTACAAAATCTCATATGTTCTTTGCGTCTTGTATCAAAGCTACGTTTTGTGGTCCTGATGTATACTTTTCCACATGAACAAGATAACTTATACACTCCGGAAGATGATAAAGGGTTTGACACATCTTTAGGTGATCTTAAATGTTCTTTAATTTTTCTTGTAGGTTTAAAAATAGTCCTAATGCCATGTTTGATTAGGATTTTTCAATTCTATTTGTAACATTAGCTATAAAAGGAAGAAAAGCAGTACCAACATTAAGAACTGGTTTTCTTTAAGGTTACGCCTAGAAGGTGTAATAACATTATTAATATCTGTAAGTGAATATCCATTATCTTGTAAGGATTTTCTTAAATATTTATATTCATCATTCAAAATTCAGGGTCACAAATTCGTTTTGCTCGATCTACTAAAGATTTAATTACACTAATTTTTGACGTGGATGGTGGTTGGATAATTTATGAAGGTATCTATCAGTGTGTGTCGGCTTTCTGTAAACCTTAAAAGATAGTGAATTATTATTTTAGATATTAATATGTCAAGAAATGGTAAACTTCCATTAGTTTCTTTTTCCATGGTAAACTGAATACTAGGATGTATACCATTTATAAAAACCAAAAACTCATGCAGTGCTTCTTCTCCATGTCTCCAAATAACAAATGTGTCATCTACATATCTATACCAAACTGAAGGTTTTTAGGTGTATTTTGTAACGTTAATGTTTCAAATTTTTCCATATAAAATTAGCTATAACAGGACTAAGGACTATCCCAAAAAGATAAGTATTTTATTATGAGTGTTAATGGTGAAAGTTTACATTTTCATATTTCAGTCCTTTATGGGAGGAAACTTATCGTTTTATCAGACAATTTGAAAAATTAAGGAAACGTAAAGCACAATTATTATCGTCACTCACTTTTTATTACGATGCCGAGACCAAAAGATTATCCCAAAGTTTATCTATATTAAAGAAATTTTAATAACAAGCAAGCGAATAATATTTACAGAAGAACTGAAAATGCTCTTCACGTAATCAAATACATATTACTAGGAAGTTACTGGATAACACCGATAAAAATCTTTATATTTACATTTAGAAATTTCATCTATTTTGAATAAAGAAGATTGGGATAAAATTGATTCTATAACGTTTAAATCTATGGAAATAAATTTTGACATCTCATGTCAACGTCAAAAGAAAAATTTAATAAATTATACAAACAACAAAATAATAGACCATCTATTGATTGTAGAAAACAGTTATAAACCTTTCTGATAATGTTGTTTCAGATTATGCTATTGAAGCGCTTTCTAAAGGAGGAAATTTTGATAACACCAAGAGTAATACCTTTTGAAGATATAATTTCCAACATCGAAAACTCCATTAGATTATTACCTTTTGATGCTGCTAATGAAGTTAGATATAACACCGTTAACATATTACGTAAAACAAAACCTCCAAAGAGCAACTTATCCTTTCGTCAACGACATGCTTTACTTGATCTTAAACGCAATGAAAATATTATAATATTAAAATCAGATAAAGGTAATGCAACTGTTATATTAAATATGAACGATTATAACACTAAGATAGAACAATTGTTGGGACCAGAAACTTATCATGAAATACCGAAAGATCCAACAAAAAGTTTCTTTTAAAACTAAAGAGCTGATTAAATTATCATCTATTCCTGAAGAAATAAAGAAGAAACTATCTAACTCTGAAGCTATTTCACCAAAACTATATGGTTTACCAAAATTCATAAACCTAATATTCCTTTAAGGCCTATTGTTAGTGCAATTGGTTCTCCTACATATCACCTTGCAAAACATCTTACATTGTTATTACAACCTCATATAGGAAAAACACCCCATTACATTAAAAATTCTGCCGACTTTGTTGAAAAATGCATAGTTTCAAAATTGAAGAGGGTGATATAATGGTCAGTTTGATGTTATTTCACTTTTTACAAAAGTACCTCTAAAAGAAACTATTGAATACATAGATCATCTTTTCCAAAGGACATAACCATTCTTTTTCAGCACTGTCTTACTACAACTTATTTTCAGTGGAATAATAAATTTTATGAACAGATTGAAGGTGTAGCAATGGGTAGTCCCCTTAGTCCTGTTATAGCTAATTTTATATGGAAAAATTTGAAACATTAACGTTACAAAATACACCTAAAAACCTTCAGTTTGGTATAGATATGTAGATGACACATTTGTTATTTGGAGACATGGAGAAGAAGCACTGCATGAGTTTTGGTTTTTATAAATGGTATACATCCTAGTATTCAGTTTACCATGGAAAAAGAAACTAATGGAAGTTTACCATTTCTTGACATATTAATATCTAAAATAATAATTCACTATCTTTTAAGGTTTACAGAAAGCCGACACACACTGATAGATACCTTCATAAATTATCCAACCACCATCCACGTCAAAAATTAGTGTAATTAAATCTTTAGTAGATCGAGCAAAACGAATTTGTGACCCTGAATTTTGAATGATGAATATAAATATTTAAGAAAATCCTTACAAGATAATGGATATTCACTTACAGATATTAATAATGTTATTACACCTTCTAGGCGTAACCTTAAAGAAAAACCAGTTCTTAATGTTGGTACTGCTTTTCTTCCTTTTATAGCTAATGTTACAAATAGAATTGAAAAATCCTAATCAAACATGGCATTAGGACTATTTTTAAACCTACAAGAAAAATTAAAGAACATTTAAGATCACCTAAAGATGTGTCAAACCCTTTATCATCTTCCGAGTGTATAAGTTATCTTGTTCATGTGGAAAAGTATACATCGGGACCACAAAACGTAGCTTTGATACAAGACGCAAAGAACATATGAGATTTTGTAGATTGGGTCAACCAGAGAGGTCTGCTGCTGACCATGCCCTGAATAATTTAAATCATGACATTCAATTTGACAATATGAAAATATTGTCAAGACAAACCATTATTATGTTCGTTTGCAACGTGAAGCTATTGAAATATATAAACACCGAATAATTTTAATAGACAAGAAGAAAATCTCCGTTTAAATAGGTTTTGCATCTTATAATTAAAAAGAGCATAATGATACGCCTTGATTTTAATTTGTTTTCAACTTTTGGTATGTCTAGGTTTTTGCTGTGTTTTTCCTAGACCTTGAAGCAAATGCTTTATCAATTATATGTTAAATTTCCACAGCACTATAATTTAACATAAGTAGTTGAAATTAAATTGAAATTAAAAATTACAAAGAACGTTCTGCATTGTGCTTTTCATTGTTAATAACACTTCCAATTATTGATAAAGATATCTCTTTGTTAGATTAACTGGGTTATTTTTGATGTAATGTTTGGATTTGTGAATGCTTCTATCATTTTAAAATTGAAGTTTTTCACAACTTTACACTTACATCATAACTCGATTAAATTTTGTTAAATGTGTTTTTGGCTGGCAAATTTCATGTTAGCTTTCGCGTAGAGAGTGTTCTGGTTTGTCATCTTTGAGGCAGTTTAACAATATTTAATTTTAATGACCTAGTTATTCTTTACTACAATTTTATAGTTGGTTATACGTTTCTCAAACTGTTATATTAATAGCAGGCTTATGTTTATGTTTGAATTTTTCAAATTTGACAAAATTGTTTACTACATCTTTAACAATTTTTAACTAACATTACTACTGACGAAGATAACTGTAAGTGTTATCGAAACGTTTAGATTGTATAATTTAAAGTACACCATTAAAAATCCCAAAAGATAAGTATTTTATTATGTACTATACAGTGTTGTGTTGTCCGTGCCGTGCCGTGTCGTCGTTGACGTATCGTGTCGTATCGTGACGTGTCGTGTCGCCGCGTTCAATGTGTTTGGTGTTTTGTGCTGTGTTACGCTGTGCTGTGCAGTGCTGTGCTGTGCTGTGCTGTGCTTGCTGTGCTGTGCTGTGCAGTGCTGTGCTGTGCTGAGCTGTGCTGTGCTGTGCTTGCTGTGCTGTTGTAGTGCTGTCTTTGCTGTGCTGTGCTGTGCTGTGCTGTGTCTGTGCTGTGCATACATTATTAGATTTGTCATACAAATCGATGCAGCGCCTCCTATCAACTTCATTTAGATCGTTTACTATTATTTAAAAAGCCCTACAAGTGCATGATTTGGAGTAGCTTAATAATTCCCATTAACAAACGATTCTTTGAAAAAAATAATGAAATATGGTTGAAAATGCTGCTGTATTATCAATATCTTAATAGTCTGACATACATTGTTTTTGTTTTTACAATGTTGCCTATTTTTTTTATGGACGTATTAAAAAAGAGGTTGCATGATTATTCTAAAAAATTATTATTAATAGTTATTTATTTATCAATGGAGTTTTAGGAGTTAATACAAGGCAAGTTTGCAATCTCGAGGACGTTAGTCCCAGGTTTTAATTGCGAGGTTATTAATGTACATAACGTTTAAAAATTAATAGGCCTTGTTACCATGGATATATCAACTGACAAGCTTGAAAATATGTGTCAAAGTACATTGGAGGTAGTTATACCATAACACTAGGGAGTTATGAACATGTTTACAGTTACGGTATCTAAGGGTTTATTTGTTTATAATGTATTGGTATGAAATTAAATTATTTTATTTTTTCCATTTCCACTTTGTAGGTTGGAAGGTCGTACATCGTTCCGCTTCAGATATTTGAACCGCGTGATCCACTCTTGGTACGTTTTTACATTTTTCTGAATACAAGGTTTTAATAAAGTTCTATCGTCATATTCTTTGAGGCTTTCTACTATGGCACGTTGGTCTATTACAGGAATGGAAGCCAACTCCCACTGCTTTACAGAAAGTTCGACATACGTGTCACTTACTAGTTTTTATATGGAGTTTTTTCTATTGGCTAATTAACATATTACATAACAAAACGTCTTCATAAGTGGGTAAACTGTCCATGATCTAATATTGGACAAAGCAAACTACTTCATAATACGGAAATAATGTAAGGAAAACAATTATGGCAAAACAACACACAGCGCATCCATTATATAATAACCGCCGTACTACAACAGCGGCAATATTTCCAAAGTAAAGACAATGCGACTGTATGGCTCAATACCGCAGTTTGGGGGGGGGCGAAGTTAATGATGTAAAAGAGTAATTAAGTAAATTCCGTAACAACAATGATTTTTAAGTGTGATTTTAAGAAAGTAAATCAATGATTTCTATGTTAAAGCTTTAATCATACTGGGTCAGTATTAAACATAAATTATTTACTTCCTGAAGCTTATTTTAAATGGAACACCCGTAAATTAATACATTTTTGGATTCTATGTCGAATTTTAAGGTAAGTTTGTTAAATAAACTAGATACGAAATTTCAGTCGTTTTAAAAAAACATTTTTCTAAAAAATTGACAGATGCGGTTTTAGTAATAACTCGTTAATTGTTCTGTTCCTGTCAAACAATTTGAATAAAATTTGAGGTGTTGTAGGACAAGGTTTATTGCAACAGTCTGCAAAAATTACATTTGTATTTTTCATAAAAATAAAATTATGAATGTCTAAACTTGACTATCAAAAATGCAAGTTACTCAAAAAATCAAATGGAAACCCTATTTTTATTACTCAGATCGATTTAACGTCAAAAATTAAGGTAAGTTTGTTTAAACTTTATTTGCCTAAACGTAACAGTTTCATACTTATTATCAAAAAGTCCCAATTTTAAAATTTGTGATAAAAATGAGCTACATACTAAATCTAGTATTCCTTGTTCGTGGTCACCATGGAAACCAAATAATTGAGAATTGAAATAAAGAAAAATATTTGAATAAGTTACAGCAAAAAATTATAAAAATTGATAATTTTGTGATTCAAAAGTCATTTTTGCCAAATAGAAATTTTCTAAGCCATTTTTTTCAAATTCGATATACAACTTAAGTGTAAAAATTTAATACTTTATGAGTAAATCGACAAAATCTATTTTGTACTGCGGAGATAGTAACCACATACTTATCAGTGCATTCTTACACGATAAAGTCGCTTGTTTAGTATTTCTTGCTCGTGATCAAATGTGAATTAATTTACAATAAATGTTCAAAATGTTGCCCGTTAGACGCAAGACATTGTTGAACCCGTCTTATAACGGCAATGCAATCTTCTTTAGTCGTTAGTGGTGTAGCATAAACAATATTTTTAATTCGACTCAAAGATAAAAATCCATTGGCGTAAGATCAGGTGGCCATGGAAAGGGCCATTATTGGCAAACCAACGATCTTCAAAAATTTCATAAGGTTTCATGGAAACAGCGTGGTGTTGTGAGGGGCCCACCATCTTGTTGGTACCATAAATTTTCCTTTCTAGATTTAATCGGGGTTGAATTCGAGATAATTCAAGATAATTTTCTCCTAGAAATTAAATTTGTAATCATAAATCGCAACAATCAACTATTTTAAACCTCTCAAATTTTCGTTGTAAAAATACACGTCAAAGATTTCGTTATTCCGAATAGCACAAAATACGTTAAAATTCGAAATTTCCTGAAAATGGCGTTCGCGAATTGAATTGCTATTTTCGTTATTCCAGTAATGCGAGTTTCGGCGATTAAATATGCCATTTTCGTAAATTTAGATTCGTCCGTCCATATGATATTAGTCAAAAATTAGGAATTTCTTGTATTTTGAGCAAAATTGTTTCACAAAATTCAATACGTTTCAAGAAATCCGCTTCTTTCAAATGTTGAACAAATTGTAAACAGTATGGTCTTAACTTATGTTTCTTAAGAATTCTTCTGATAGTTGTTGGTGTTAAGCCAATATCTGTTTTCGCGTCGTTTATGGAATTACAAGGATAGGCACGGAAATATCGTAAAGTTATACTTCATTCTGTTCGTTATCAATAGCAGTTTTTTGCGAGTCGCAGAGTGTTTAAATGTGCCAAACTGTTCCAAATTTTGAACCACGTCTTATTGTATCTGCTGATGGTCGGGGCGCTCAGGATAGCGTTCGATAAATGTTCTTACTGTTCGTTTTACAATTGTATGACATTCTCCGTGAATTAAAATTAAATTCAAATAATCTGCATTAGAATATTCAAGTCGAGCCATTTCATCAAGAAAAACACAAACTGTCAACAATTTTATTAAATTATTGACTACAAAGAAAACAAATAAATAAGCATCTTTATTGTGTAATGATGCGCTGATAAGTATGTATTACCTCCGCAGTAAAAAGTAGTTTTTTCGATTTACTCATAAAGTATTAAATTTTTACACTTATGTTGTATATCGTATTTGAAAAATGACTTAGAAAATTTCTATTTGGCAAAATGACTTTTGAATCACAAATTATCAATTTTTATAATTTTTGCAGTAACTTATTCAAATATTTTTCTTTATTTCAATTCTCAATTATTTGGTTTCCATGGTGACCACGAACAAGGAATACTAGATTTAAGTATGTAGCTCATTTTTATACAAATTTTAAAATTGGGAGTTTTTGATAATAAGTATGAAACTGTTACGTTTAGGCAAATAAAGTTTTAAACAAACTCACCTTAATTTTTGACGTTAAATCGATCTGAGTAATAAAAATAGGGGTTTCCATTTGATTTTTTGATTAACTTGCATTTTTGATAGTCAAGTTTAGACATTCATAATTTTATTTTTATGAAAAATACAAATGTCATTTTTGCAGACTGTTGCAATAAACCTTTGTCTACAACACCTCAAAGTTTTATTCAAATTGTTTGACAGGAACACAACAATTAACGAGTTATTACTAAGACCGCATCGTCAATTTTTTAGAAAAATGTTTTTTAAACGACTGAAATTTCGTATCTAGTTTATTTAACAAACTTACCTTAAAATTCGACATAGAATCCAAAAATGTATTAATATACGGGATGTTCCATTTAAAATAAGCGACTAAGTACCGACTTCCGGTATAACCGGAAGTGGTACGAACGTGAAAATATTTTAGATGAGTTAGCCCTAACATCATTACCCTGTCACCAAATTTTCAAAATTATAGTAACTTTGGTTTAGCAGATACTCATAGGATCAGCTCCCAAAGGCGGGTTCTGTATATGTATGATGAAAATCCATTACTGTAGCTGAAGGTGCGTGGAAAGGTGTCTATTATAAGAAACTTTATTTTCGACGATATTGTTATTTCCATTGATAAACATTTCAAATTATCTTTATAATCACCATTATTACTACTACAATTTGAATGACGGTAGGTAGTAAAAAATATAACACTAAAGACAAAATAAGTAATCGCAAATATTTGTTAAAACGAATACAAAGAAATTATTTTAACTAGCAAAACATTATGTTTAGTACATTAGTTTCAGAAACGAATGTAGGGGAAAATTACATGAAAACAAATTTTAACTGTAACTTGTAGATGGTTTTCAAATGAGTTTTAAAAGCAGATGCAAGAAAATACAGACAAACATAAATACATACGGAATACGTAGTACGTATTAGTACTTAACGTAAAATAAACGAAACAAACCTTAATGTACATGTAACGTGCACATAACAAATTTTCATGAAAACTTTTCGTCAGCGTATATTTATTTTTCGTATTATCAACTAAAATGTTATTTTTGTATAATAAATAATCGCTCTTTGCTTGTTACGTGCTGATATACCTGCTGTGAGAGCTAAAAACAAATATACACGTTAACAGCCAAAATTTTTTTTTAATTTCCACTACTATAAGTCTGGACGATTTTTTCTGCATGCTAGTAATTTAATAAAAGCCTGCGTATACATTGCGTACGGCCTGAAATGATAAATTGCTACGATGAAATGTGTTATATTAATTCAGATATTTGACATCTACCATAAAATTTAAAATGAATGCCCTTTTTGAAATTTAAATTAAAAACAATCAATGGCCTCAGTAATTTTTACAAAGATGGAAATTACGTTTTTATACATCAATCACAATAAGTGACAGTAATTTTGTTTCAAAATTCTTACTAAAAGAATTTTGTTTGTTTTTTGTTGTAAGTTATAATGTGTTCTGTGCTATTTAGGAATCAAATTCAAAAGTATCTGCAACAATCTGTTGCCGTAGCCTAGCGGTTTATAACTTCGATGTAAGTTATAATAAAATCATAATAAAATTCATGTTTTGCTTAAGTTCGAGGTATTATTTTATAATAATAATGCTTTGTTGACTCGTGTTCAAGGCTTAATAAAGAAAAAGCCATATAACGGATTTGAATGAGGTTTGGCTCAAATTAAAACTTATTTTTTAATAAAACACGTTTTAGATATATCTGAACAACAATTACTACTCGCGAATGATAGAATCTTTAGAGCACCATAAAGACAAAATCACACAATCAAATCGCATGAAATGTTAATACGTTACAAAATGAACCTTTCTTAAGAAGTTTACAAAATTCTATTTTAAATTGATTGATTTTTTAAACACTAGAGCAGATTTAGTAACACATGATATTCTAAGGAGCGGAAGGCAGCACGAGCACTCGACTTACTCTGTTGCTTTCGATGTAATGTCAGTAACACAATGAGAATAATTTCAAAACTATAATTGCGTTACCTCTTTTAAAAAGAATTTCTAATTAATTGGTGTTTTAACCCCTGCGCGCCGACTGCCGAGAACCAAAGCGTGGCTGTCGCACATCATGAATTCATTAGAATGTAATTCAACCACGCGCCACTCCGGCGAAGGTGCATCCATCTGATTTGATAATCTTCTTTACAAAAAAAGTACTAATCGTAATTAAAAAGTGCAACGCCAAGATTTGCGTATATAAGGACGCCATTGATATTTACGAGACAGTTCTTCACATATTATAGACGATTAATTAAAAAATCATACAAAACAAAATTGAATCATTTTTATAAATTTCAGAATAAATCACAACTTATGAACGAACAGTATCTAATTAAAAAACATTCAAACTAGTGTTATGCCATTTTTATTAGTCTCGCAACATTTTGTAATTTAAAAATAAACTACGAAAACATCCAGAATTAAAATTACCAAATTCGTATTAATTCTAACTTTGTAAAGATCCAGCGTATTTACCACATTTTCCTGTTATTATTAATTATTTGCTAATTATCCTGCTTTAATTTATAATCACCGATATTATCAAGAATGAATGTATATCCCATCCGACGTTAATATCAAAAACATGAAAGTTGTTGTACGTCAGAGTCCCCTCCTGTCTATCCGCTAATCCCGCCCTGAGGACCCCTACACCGATCTGTCAATCTTTGTACTTTTGGAACCGTTTGTCATATCTATCATCTTCCACAGTCGTTCGTCATTAACGCCAAACCGCCACCTGAACATCGTCTACATATAACGAGGCTTATAGCTGCTGAAATCTTAGGCTGAATGCACGTAAGTCTACACAAACAACATTACACATACGCTGATAATCGATACCACGCCGGGTTAGACACTCGGTGTAAACGTTCATTTGCTCCGTTGAATAGAAAGGTACTTGCCTAAATTCTGTCAACCCCAGGGATATCATTTAAACAGCGCCACGGGTATTTGCCCAGATTCTTGCAAATGATATTCCACCTACACATAGTACACAAATACGCCTATACTAGGCAAAATAATTAAAGATCTGAAGTGCAGAAAGCCAGCACATTTACCACAAGTAGATCATATTTGGGTCACCTAATTTCCCAGAGAAACTCCGAACTTCGTACGTAAACGTGAGTACTACGTTTTAATCGCACGTAGATAACCGCTGTCCGTTCACTCATCATGAGAGATCCAGCAGATCTACTTCCATCCAATGATTTTAGCCACTCTGTAACCCGGCCGATTTTACTTCATTAAAATTCAGATCAATAATTAAAGGATAAATAGTTAGATTAGTCCGCTTTAAAATACACCTTTAATAGAAGTAAGACCGTAAAAGCTTGGATTTTATTAAAAACCAAATCGTATTCTTGTTAAAGTATAAATTCTATACTGAACAACGCACAGTACTTACAATCTTTAAAGTATGTTTCCCGAAGGTTTAAATACCTTATTAAGGTTATCGTTGCAGTCATTAACACCTCTTCAGGTCACCATTATGGCGATCAAAATCAGAACCGCAGCACGAATACATAAACAACAACCAGACAGTAGTCATGTCTAACACTCAAGAGTGTAATAACTCGCAAATACTGTCATTTTGGTCTGGATAAAAATTCTACTAATTACTAAAAGTAATTAGAATAAATCTTAAGGCACTATAATTACGAACCGATTGTAAATAATTAACTAGAATACGTAAACCTTTTAAATATTTATTTACTCCGTTTAATTCCAGTTAAATAGAACACATTCGAATAAAATAAGACCGTAAAAGTTTTTATTTTATAAAGGCAAAATAAAATCGTGTTCTCGTTCACATATAAACCAGTCTCTTTAAAATATTGATTATTTTAGTAGGCCTTTGCAGGCATAAAGAGAAAAGACCCTTGCTATCCTATCACCCAACACCTCCCATACAGCTTAAATAACGGCATAAAAATATTTCCTGCTTCCTCCTGCCGCCGAAAAAGACAGAACCGGCTTTAAAATTTTCATTTATATTTTTGATAACTTATTTTAACTAAGATTAAAATAGGACTTTAAACTGGGTCATTTGAATGTATAGCCTCCGCTTCCAGTTCTTCTTACGTTTGAACTAGGAGTATTGGGCAATAATTGATCGATATGATCAATATGAAAGTAATACTTGCTGATAAGAATATGTTAAGTTTATTTTTGAAAATTGTTTACCGCCCTTTAGCTGTTCGAAAATGTATTCGATTCTAGGCAATGGGTAGTAAACTTATTCTAGTACTTGATTTAAAGTTAATCTATAATTTCCAGACAATCTTATCTTATTATTAAGTTTCATTACAATAACAAGCGGTCGAGTTCCTCTTCTACTTTACTTTCAAACTACTTTTGCATTGATTTCTTCCGTTCGCACATTGGAGATAAGTGACCTTTCACTCTAGAATATTACAATTGTAATTCTTATATTTTTAAAAAATTTGATTTCTTCTTCCACATTCACAACACTTCACTTTTTCACCAACTCGCCATTGATAAAAATTAGAACCTTGATGAGATCTCATTATGTGTAATTCCGCTTCCGTTTTAATTAGCATCTTCGCCTCAGATGATTCCACATTAAATTCACGTTGGTCTCGAATAGCGGCTTCTTTATTTGGTGCTATCTTAATGATACCATCCCATGTAACTTTAGTGGTTTCCTCTTCAAAAAGTCTTTCCATAATAATTTTATGCCGGTTACCAATTTATCTATCAGGATGACACCTAATTCAGTTCCAAACCCACAAGGTGCTGCTAAACTGCGTACTCTAGCTACCTAGTCTATCACTGCTTCCCCTGGATTTACACGAGCATTATAAAATTTATAACGAGCTGCGTATAAAGGACGAACAGGAGTTAAATGTTTCTTTAATTCTTTAATTAAATCTGTGTTCGTTTTTGTTTCGTGAGCTTCAGGAACACACAAACTACGAACCAATTTATCTTCCCCAAAACAATTCAATAACCCGGCGCGTTTCTACGTTTGACCCGTTATCTCATTCGCGACAAAAAATTGTTCAAGGCCTGGTTCACCTAACAATCCCACATTTTGCACTTTTATCGCTGGTGGATCCAGCATCTTAATTTATATTTAATAACTTTAATGCTGTTATTAAAATTTTATTTAACAACGTGAGTGAATATATTTTGTTTTCGTCGCCACTGTTAAATACTTGCTATTACGCATGAATAAAACACTCCCGCATTCTAACAGAGTCTATTCAGCTGCTTAACGTAAAGTACTCCCACCACAATATTTTGTTATCAATACATAACAGAGTATTAGTGAACATGTTAAATGCTGTCGCCTAAAGATTACTCTAAATCGAACTCTCTCTCTTATGAATGGGAATCTCTGAGGTTGATCATAATAAGTTGTACTTGGGACATATTTTCAATTAGATGGCCTTTTTCACAAAAACGTTCTTCAAGATTTTGGGTGTTCTTCCATAATTTTCCATAATTTGAGGCAAACTAGCCTTATTGTATCTCTGTAAAGATTTTTCATCACTTCCATGCTGTTCACTTTTTCGACTTTATCTTTCAAATAAGTCTATACTAATCCAATTGCGTTTAACTCACAATGAGCAGTTATGGGTCATGATATGATGTTCGTTATACCAGCTTTTATCAGTATAGAAAATCTTATAGCCCTTCGTGCATAGCTTTTTAGTTTTTCTTAAATAGTCATAGCGAGATCATGCTATGGTAACAGACTGCATTAAAAAAGGATTTTCCTGCAGCTTCTTGAAGTAGAGTCCCAGTTGATGGACTGGTTTGAGAGTGGTGTTCAGTGGAGCGAATAATTTGTATATGTCACGTTACAATCCGGTAGAAATATTGTTACTGAAAAGCTTTAGCCACACAATCCAGCCCATATAACTAAACGGTTAACGTAGATAATTAGAGCACTTTGGAAGCGTGGCCAGAAGTTTTATTATTTGCACTAGACTAGTATAGATGTTGGTCAGTATACAGCTTTTTAGTAGTAGGTGCCATGAACTTTTAGTTCATAAAGTTCAAAAATGGAGTAAGGAGAAAGGGAAGCTGAAAGATACAATTTTATACAAAGGCAAACAAATCAGAACAAGAAATTAAGTATTCAGTAAAAAAAAAGAATCAAATCAAAGTTAACCCAAAGATTGGTAAACTTTAAATTATACATACCACCTGACATTAATGGCTTGCTACAATGAATGATAATTTATAAAATGGGGTACTAAATATAACCAAAGTAGTAAAATGCTGCAGAAAGCAGCCATACATCCGTCATTCGTCAACTGTAAACTTCACTGATTACCGAAGGCAATAATTATTAGCAAAAATAGAAAACAGACCGTTGAACTAAAGGTTATAGGTACTAGCGTAGCTGAGGATTTTATCTCAAAAGAAATCGAACTTCAAGTGTAATTGTCTGTATTTAAAATCCAAAAGAAAAATTAATGCTCATGGCACAATTTTCTGCTTAGCTTAGAAAGAACCGAAATTCTTTACCAAATATTTTTTTAATTAATTGTCTGTCAATTAAACAATTTTAGTTAACTCCTCTGCGCTGTTCCGAAAATATTAAGAATTTCAGAGTCCCCTCCAGTCCCGCCTTCTGTGAATTGCAATAAAACTGTAAGGCGCGCTACCGGCTGTCTTACTACGATGCTTCGATTGTTCACTCAACTCCGTTCGTCTTAGAATATTCTTGAACATCCTGACCGGCTGCCGTATAAATTCGCCGTCACCTGTGTGTAAGTTTTATTTTACAACACCTACACACACACTCGGGGACAATTGTTATTCCCGGAGTAGTTTTCCACTTACTCAATCGGATGGAAGGGCTACTGCCTCAATTATGCCGGCCCCAGGATGTCGTTCAAGCAGTGCAACGGGATTTCTGCCCAGAATTTATTGATCAATACTCAGCACATAATTATACTCAAACTCACACAAGTACGTCCATCCCATGCTACTTAAACAACGTGCAGGGTGTCTGCGAATTAAAATAAGACCATTATTTTGTTCGCCAACTTCCCGTGCCTTGCGATAGAATCCACAAAGGGTACGTAAAACAAGTGAGTATTAACATTCTATCTCACAAAGTGAGTATTAACATTCTATCTCACAAAGTAATTTTCAGTTATAACAATTTACTTCTTCTCTGAAGCCTTGAAACCGTATTTGTCCCAGCGCGCACGTCGCGAGATAACCCATATTAAAGAATTGATCTTGTATCAAACCTTCTATAATGAGAAAGCCCGTAAACCGTTTAGTTTATCTTGCCCGCCTGTATAATAAATATTCCTGTAAACTGTACATTCAGGAAGGTTTAAATACCTTGTACCGCTCCCCTCTACCTAATCTAGTCACGAAAGGCGTATCCAAGCGGTAAACGAATAACTCGTTCCCGCGCATAAATATTCAATATGAGAGTATCCATTATTAATTTTTCGGTGTGTAAATAATTCTAAATACAGTAGCCATCATCTCCACCAAATATTTCTATTACTAATCGAGCCCTGATAAAGATAAAATAGCCATAGAGAACACCCAACTACTTGCATTAAACTTCCATCTAGTTACGAAACATAGATAAAAAATATTCTAATTGCCCGTAATTAGCGTTAAACTCTAATTAGGACGGCTACTGTTTGTTAAATAAAACCTCTTTAAAGACCTTAGTTAGATACGATTAAAGTTCTATTATAAAAATAGATAGAACTCATAGAAACTCAAGCCGGGTTTATCCATTTAAAGTTATTAATTTTCTGAACGACGTAGAAAAGCATGTACCAAACCATTCACCTCTACATTATTCTCTTTAAAAATATTTCCAACGAGAAATAACTTTGCTATAACTATACAAATCAGTTGCCCGCTTCCGATTTTTAATAGACAGGTAAGTACTTAAAGTAATCCCCTACTTTCATTTAATTTTTCTTTTTTCTTTATTCTTTTCATATAGGGATTTAATATCAATTTAGTTAACTCTATTGTAAATTCGCTGATGATATTATTTTCGCAGCACCACTAAAGAGACCACCGGAGTATCAGCCGTGCCAGAAACAACCCCAGTTAAGCCGCCGCCAGAATCAGGACGAAGATCAATCCAGGCCCGGGGTTAACCATTTTGTGGACGTTTATTTTGTGGACGTTTATTTTTGAGTATCTTGGTTTTTAGTATCAAATTACATGTAAATTTATTGAAATTTATAAGTTAGCTTTAAGTTTACATATTTAAATATTATACCCATATATGAAATTATATGTATCAAACAATTTTATTGTGTATTGATCAGCGTGGTAAATCCGGTAACGATCAGCCCTATTTAAAGAACTCTCACCCACCTACGACTCGAGCTAGAACGGTCGTAGATCAATTAATTATAGGAGTAGAGCAAAAAGGGGATTACAAGTTATACAGAGATTTGCAAGAAAATTAATTTTTAAATCCAATGAACCAATCACAGTAACAATTAGAAATGAAATGTACGTGAGCCACAATCAGTTGACAAACCATACACTGACAGCTCATGTATAGGATGGTATTTATTCATTAAAGGTTATTAAAGTTAAATTAAATAAAAACACCAACTAAACATCTCTATAGGTAAGTAAAGTATACATATTAACATAGGAACGTTTTCTAAAAGTTTCTAGTACATTTTATAGATATGCGAAGAATTTGATAGTTAGGAAAAATTTCCACTGGTTAAAGAGCAATAGTTGATATAAAATTGGCTAACGCAACCTGAGTGCCTAGATAATCGACAGGTGGAATTAATGTAAGTTCACAATAATCCTTAACGATGTCTGCAAAGGGACAAGTGACACCCAACAGTAGTCGGTACATGATAGAGTTAACATTTCCACCAAGTCAGCGTGGGAGTAGCCATAAACTAACTATATGATTTCAGTGACAATTGTAAAACTTATTCTCCGAAGGAATCGCGCACAACAGGCAGATAACGTTGATACCATCAGTTGTGCAGAAAATGGTACAGAAAGGTCCACGTTGGAATAGGATGTTGCAAAGGAAAACTTTACTTCAGAGTCAAGGTCGTTGAAAAAGAATGTATATAAATAATTTTTTAAAAAATTATTTAATTTAGGTTGTTTAATTTATTTAACGCACAAAATTTCAAGCACGTGTTATTAGCTAACCTGATTATTTCTCGAAAATGTTATCAAAATTCCGATGTTTAAGTATATTGCGAGACGGTGTGACTAATTATTTTAAACATAGAATTTTCATCGTTTTTATGAGATTAAGTTGATTTCAATACAGAAATAAATAATTAAATAAATGTGTATAACGATGAGTTATTTGTCTGATAAAGTAGAACATACAATAAATAGAGAATAGCTACTGAGAATGATATATAAAAACCAATGGCATAACATAAAGTTTTATCTGTGGTGAAATTGTTATGTATATTTACACAAACTTTATATAAACCTATTATTGTAGAGTAAAATACCATAAATTATATTACGACCATCAGAGGTGATTACCATTTGTGAAAAATCCATATTCTCTTCCAATTCTTCCTTAATACTCATACAAATGTGGTGGATATTTCTTTGAATAACCCTAAGCGTAAATTCGTTGACGTGGATAGGTGGTCGCCCAATCGCACACGGTGATTTTTTTAAACATTGTCACCATTAGGGGTAGCTGAACAACGTTTTACTACATAATAAAAAATAACTGGAAAGGAAAGGGCCACGTATTTCATTCCCTCCCCAAGGGGGAAGGCGGGCTGCTCGAGCTTTCCGAGCTCCTTCAGCCACAATCATAGATTCTCAGCATACATACATACATTACGTATATATGCATGGTGGGATGAAGTATATACGCAGCGACCATGCCGCTACATGTGTATGAGGAAAACCCCTGAGAAAACCTCATACAAGGTGAACGGTAACGGAATCGAACCCATTACCTCCTGAATGTTAAGCAGGTTGTGTCACCACTACGCTACCAGCTTGCTAACGTAGAAATAACTCCCGACCTCAGGCTTAAGAGAAAGATGGTATGGAATTCTCTCTTCGCCACTTCTCATTTTGTACTGCGCGAAGAGCTCGATTTGGCGCTCCTGCGCACCACGTGAGGTATTAACACTCCGTGGTAATAGCGTTCCGTCCAATTTTAGTGTAAGTATATTCTATTAACTTCCTATAGTTTGGTACATTCTCATGATTACCATAATTGTAAACATGAAAGTGAGTGTTCACTTACTGTGAAATTTGAGAGTATTGAATGAGTTTATGGTTGTTAGGGGTAAATTTTTTTTTTTTTTTTTCCTATTGATTTTACCTAAAAGTTTTAGAAAAACCGCTATTTTTCTTAAAACGATTTTATTAAACTTCCCCAAAGTTGTTTCTTATACTATTTTGAAGGATTTTATAACATTGTTTAAAAGTTTTGATTGAAATTTTGATAAAAACAATAGAAAGTTTAAGAAATTGTTAATAAAACACGATTTTCATAGAAACAGCAATTCTCTCAAGAAAATTTATTTCATTTACATATTTCTCTTTACTTCTGCCATTCTGCAACGTTTGATTATTATAGAATTCTCTTATTTCATGCAGGATTAAAAAAATCATTGCTATGATAAAAGTATCTAATATTTTTTCAACATATACTGTTTTTTAGTTGTTGGCTGTATTTATAAAATATATGAATGGTCAAAATTTGGAAACATTGTATTGGTTAGTATTCCAAGAATTGTCTGTGTTTAATTTTGATGACTTTCAGTTCAATTACTGTGCGAGTTCCCCCGCTTTTTATAGAATTGAAAATGGAACAATTTTTATACAATTACAAATGTTCACTATACTTTTTTGGAAATTTTAAATTACTTAGCTTTTTGGTCTTTTTTTAGTGGTGTATATTTGTACTTATTTTCAAATCTAAACATACTATTGACGAAAATAACTGTAAGCGTTATCGAAACGTTTAGATTTTGTAGTGGGCCAATTTTTGACTAGTTACCTTACTGCAAGTTTTTAAATGTGTGTTATTATTTGTAAATATGGTTACATTACTTAGATATATTTAGACATAATTTCTCTTTCAACAATTAAATTTTGGTGGATATATCGATGTTTTCTTAGTGTATACAATTATGAACACGCGTGCATATATTTTTATCGATGTGGATATTTAGCCACATCAATTTTGTTTTATGCGCAAGGCGAAGTTGTCATCACTTTCATTCCGCCTACCTTGCAATGTACATTTTTATATTAATTTATTATATGTAATAGGGTGTGTTAAAAAAAGCCTCCTTTGAGTTAAGAAAATTTTGTGTCGTTTGTAATTGAGGATATATGTTTTTTTATTCACGTTGAAGGAAGCGTTGTGGATTGACGTCACGAGGTGTTTTGTCTTATCGTATCGTCAAGAAATGATGTTCTTGACAGCAATTCGTTTCAATATAATGTATTAACTTTATGTTGAGTATAACAAGTAAGCACGTATCCTCTTAGTGCAAACTACGTTTTTATTAAGTGGACAAAGTAGATGAATATACAATTTCAATCATCTTTCATTTTGAAATAATTCTACGTAACGACAGATTATATGTATAGTTTAGTTATCGATTAAGAATTAGTTTACTACCGTAAAGCTTTGCGAAAAGTTAAGTACTGTTTTCTTTGCTTTTAGGCTGAAATTAATCAGCAGATATTATTTTGTTTTATTAAATACATAAATAAATACAGTTGTATTGTTTATTAAAATTACATTAGAGTACAACTTTCTCAATTTTTGTTGTATCTTAATTATTTAACCTATAAAAAAATTGAATGGCGCCTCACGATTGCTTAACTGAATATAGCTATGGATATATCTCTGCTTCCCTTGCGATATGATAAAGATAAAAGCTCCCAATCTACAGTAAGTTTCGTATTTAAGCGACAATTTCTCTTTGTTTAAGTTGGCTTTCGGGAGGAAGTAATAGATTATTTTTTTTATTTGTTACAATTTGTATAACATAAATACAAATATACAACATTAAATAAACGCAAAACGCTAAGTATTTTAAATATGTATAATAATGGTGAAAGTTTACATGTTCATATACTTTTTTGCAGTTTACACCCAACGCTGTAAATAACATTTTACAATTTTTATTACATACGCAAACATCATTGGGATGCGCATGACGTTTATAAAATCGGTTGGTTCGCGTCATACAAAACGAGGCTATGTGGTGGATATCCTTGCCATTGGAAACGGTCCCGCCCTAAATACCGGAGTTATTTCTCGTTGTGTAGTCTTTTACTTTACTAATACTAGTGACACTCCAAGACACTTAGAAACCTTTATTCTTGAAAAACTTAATTGCATTCGGAATTAGTACAATTTTACAATTCTGTAAAAGTGGTCTGGTCACTTTTAAAAACAACCGAGAACATAAATGCAACAAAACTGCAGCTAATGGCTATATTTCCTAAATGCTAATTATTTTTTAAGTAATCGTAATAATTTCACTAATGTTCACAAATTTAAATTTATGATCAGAGTTACTTATTGCTTTAGTATTAAATTTCTTTTTTTTAAGTTTTGACGTAATATGATAGTATAAGAAAAAGAATTATATTTTAAAAATACTCATTAATTTGTAATTTGAAAACTGTTTGCTTACCAGGTGACAATTGTTTATTGGCGAAAAAAGTTATCTATCAAAATTCAACAAAAGTTAATTTGGATTGAGGCCAGTTTGCTCAAAATTATTTCTATTTTCTTTCTCGCAGAAGAATTTTTGTGTTTAATTTTCAATTATGATTAGTAACTTTCCGGTCAAGAAGATTAAACCGAAAAGATACACCTGCCCCTGCAACTGTGCAGCGGTAGATTAACATACTAAAGAACTGCGCGGTCTTGAACGCTTGGGAGCAGCTGTTTTGGCGAGACCGGTTTGGCGTGACCAATTGAGAGCGATCTGGTTTGGAGAAGGCGATTTGGCGTGGACACACTGAGTGTATATTATATTATAATTGAGAGGAATGCACCGTTGTACATACGCGAATGAATAGTTTGACCCATGAGCGTGCGTCAACAAGCGAATGGGATAATTCGTATGAGCTTCATAATATCATTTCGCCCTAGTCCGATATAGGAGGTTTTGTCTATAAAATTGTGTCGTCGTAGATACCTACGGCTGTTATAGTTATGAAATAAGAAATTCATCATTTTTTTCACTTGTGATTACTTTATCTCACTTGTGAATAATACTTGATTTCTGTCACCGAAAACAATTGTCTAAGGTACTTCAATAACTACACCTGTAAGATAAATAAGTTAAGAACACTTCGGAACTAAAACCTTTAATGTCACAAACTTGGATAGCTTACAGTTAGAACAATAGCTTTATTACTAACAATACCGTTATTGGTTCATTTCATAATTGTAAAATTTTTTAAAATTTCCAAAATGTTGGATGAGGTATGCGAAGTTCTGCTTGCAGCATATTCAAATAAAACAAAAGGTATTACTTTAGTATTTAAACCTCTTATTACAAAATAAAAAGTATCTCTGAATTCTTCCGAAAAAGGTTTTTCAATCTTTGTATTTTTGCCGACTTGTGAAATAATCTGTTTTTCACAAAAATATTTTAGTCATCTAAACGTTATAGTGAATTCAACTTTATTTTCAAAGAGCGTAATATGAGTAACTTAAAAATTGATGGTGTGACGTGTAACCCCAAAACATTACAAACTGTTTCTTGGCGGAATCAGCTGGAATTAACCAGATAAAATTAAAAACTAGGAATTTTGTTTTAACGTATACAGGGTTTCACAAAGAAGCTTACATTCAGAACCAGGTTCTACGTGTGAAAATAAGTGTTTTGAAAATTTTAGATATCTGTGTTAAAGAAATTTCTTGAACTTCATAGAAAAATCTTGAAAAGTTTTTTAAAATATTAATGTTAAAAAAAATTTGTTTGTACATGTAGTGCCCGGATCTGAATTAGGCCGCCAAGCTTTTTTGTGACACCCCGTATAATTATCAAATTGCACTAGTACATAACCAAGGCTTTGCCCCCCTCATGATTGAAAGGGCTGATGAATATTACTTATTCGTCCATACAGTAATATAATTGTAATGTAACATAATTCTTATACACATGACATAGTACATAGTGATCTGAAATTCTACAAACTGGCTCGCGTCAAATCGGCCATCCCCAAAACAGCACGCGTAAAATAGGCCACGCCAAAACGTCCCAAATCGTGCTATTCCGTAAACTGCGCGGCATGCGACTGAAACGGTCGAGTTCTCGGCAGTGGTGGCGCATAAAAACTTGAAATACTGCAGTAGCTTCCTGTTACTACCTTTATTGCTATATACCACATTTTATTTCAATTCGGCGTACAATAATAAAGTAAACGTTGACTCAAAGTTACAGGTTGCGGCAGTACAAATAACGTTTCCCATAATTACTACAATCTATAACATCTACTCGCCAAACAATGAATGGAACTACACAGATCTTCAAAATGTGATAGAACAGCTGCCAAAACCAGTTCTGCTAGTTGGAGATTTTAATTCTCATAATGAAATGTGGGGATCTGAAGCAACAAATGCAAATGGTCGTATAGTTGAAGATTTAATAACACATAACAATTACATCATGTTAAACACAGGATCCCCACATATGTATGTGCGAGATCAAACAAATTCTCATACCTAGACCTCACTATGTGTTCCCTTCACTGGCAACACGATTAAAATGGACAACGCTAGAAAACGACATTTTCTCCGACCACATCCCTATCCTGATTGAAACCGACACCGAACTCCCTTCTACTGACGCACTACCTAGATGGAACTTAAAGAAGGCGGATTGGGATCAATTTTCATCTCTAGTAAACAAAATACAGCAAGATCAGGATATAAATAAATGCATTACGAGATGAACAATAATATTAGAAATGCTGCCAAACTAAGCATCCCTAAATCAAAAAACACTCTGCGAATACGAAAACGTGCCATGGTGGAACAAAGATATTGCAAAATCAGTTAAAGACAAAAAAATTGCATACAACAACTTCAAACGTCACCCTACAGCAGAAAATTGCATCACATTTAAACGGTGTAGAGCGGTGGCACGTCGCTTAATAATTCAACAGAAAAACATCTCATGGCACGAGTATATTTCCTCAATAACCTCTGTACACCATCAGATGTAATATGGAGGAAAGTCAAACAAATCGCTGGACACAACTCATATAGTACTCCAACGGAATTAAGCTATATGGGCCAAAAGATCTCTGGATTATATGATATAGCCGAAACCTTTTAAAACATTTTGAAACTGTGAGTAGTGATGTAAGTTATAATCTGAACTTCCGCCTTAATAAAGATTTACTAGAGAAACAGTTAGATTTGAACACGAGTGTACCTCTACCTTATAATTGTGACTTTACAATGCAAGAGCTAAAAACGCCCTGCTGACATGCAAAAATACATCGCCTGGTTATGATGAAATACCGTACGATATGATAAAGCACCTACCGCAACATGCTATGGAGTCACTTCTAATATTATACAACCGGATCTGGCACTCGGGAAGTATCCTAAGGAATGGAAAGTCGCCACGGTAATCCCCATTCTTAAACCAAGCAAACCTTCGGAACTACCAGAAAGCTACAGACCATTTCATTAACATGTTGTATGGGAAAATTATACGAGAAAATGATCAATGCAAGGTTGATGTGGTACATTGAAGCAAAATAACCTACTGTCTCCTTACCAGTTTGGTTTTAGAAAGCGCCGGAGTACATTAGATAGCCTAGTGTTGCTTGAAGATGCGATCCAAAGAGGTTTTGCGTATCGAAAACACACCCTAGCAGTGTTTTCGACATTGAAAAGCGTATGATTGCACGTGGAGATACAATATAGTAAAAACAATATATGAATGGGGAGTAAGGAGAAATGGCGAAATTTATACAAGACTTTCTACGTTCACGTGAAATACAAATCAGAGTAGGTGGAGTCACTTCGTCGAGGAGTGCAAGTTAACGGATCCCACAAGGGCCAACATCAGTGTGACCCTATTCTTAATAGTAATTAAATTTGATTTTGAAAGGCGCATACAAAAGTAAAACACAACTATACGTTGATGATTTGTGTTTATACTATACTACTGAGCCCTCGGAAGACGTCAACCAAGTTATGCAAATTGGATAAATTAATACAAAAAAGCGGAATCGATTGGATTTAGACTTTCTCCGACCAAAACTGTAGCGGTGCACTTTTGTAGGTTAAGAAAATGCACTTTTCAACCAGCTATGCGAATGGAAAATAACGCTATTAACACACAGAGGGTAATAAAATTCCTCGGTATACTGATGGACGAAAAATTGTCGTGGAAAGATCAAATTAATAACCTCTTGGCCAAATGTAAGCAGGCGCTGAACATTATAAGGTGATGTCTAACATTAGTTGGGGTAGTGATGAAAATGTTACTTTACCCTACACAATTTGTTGATCATATCACGTTTGGAATATGAGCAATTGTATTTTATTCAGCACGAAAACCATACTTAGCAAGTTACAGGCTCTTTACTACCAAAGCATCAGATTGGCAATAGGTCTTTTCGTACCAGTCCGCATACATCCATAGGATGCGAAACAGGATACGAACCACTTCCATTAAGAACGAGCTGTCTGTACTTATGCTATGGTGCCCGAATCTACACATCAACCAGACCATCCTTTATACAGCATCATGTTTAACGTACCAGTAGATACAATATTTATGAATAGACCAACCATTACACGACCGGCTGCAATAAGGTACCATGAAGAGTTAAAACGTTATGGAAATAAAATCACCAAACTGCTTCCAATGCCGTATAAGAGAAAGTCCACCGTGGTTCGGAGCACGAAAACCTTTATAATAAACTCTATGACACTATACCTAAACAGGAAACCCATCCAACAATATACCACCAAAACTTTCTAAAAACTCAAGATTTATATCAAAACTATAAATTCATGTTCACAGATGGGTCAAAAACCAGTAGTGGAACGGGATCTGCATTTGTCTTTGAAGATACTGTATCTACGTTATCCTTACCGTCTTGGGTAAGTGTATACACAGCCGAACTCATGGCAATCAAACAAGGACTACTTTTGCGGGTATAATAAGCAGCATAAAACTACATTATATGCACAGACTCAAGAAGCTGTGGAAGTAATACGCAGAAGGAAAGAAAACGACGACTTGATAAACATTATTTTATCATTAATTGCCCACCTATTGGAAGAACAACTACAACATCCTAATTATGTGGGTACCAAGTCATAGTGGTCTCACAGGAAACGAACAAGCAGATCAAGCTGGACGATTATCAGCAAATTCCTCTGAACCAGATGTGATCCCTGTACGTATCATTGACCAAAAAGATATTATAGACAACAAATACATAAAATTGGGAAAATGAGTGGAACAGATCCAACAACAAACTATTAGAAATTAAAACAACGGTTGAAAAAACGGTATACCCGACGTTTCAAATAGACGTGAACAAGTAATTAACACCCGTCTAAGAATTGGTCATTGTCGACTAACATCTGCATATCTCTTATCCCCAGGAAAGGGCAGAAGGTCCAACCCATTTGTAAAACTGTAACGTAATATTAACTATTAAACATATCTTACTAGAATGTGAACTATACAATCAACATAGAATAGATAACAACTTACCTCATAGTTTATCGCATATATTAGCCCTAACGGAAAACTCATTGATGACGTTAATAAATTTTTTAAAGCGATACATTTATATAATGAAATATAATTATACGTGAGCCAATAATAGTAAGGGCTAATGATCAAGCAATCGATGCCCAATGAAAAAAGAAATAAATAAATAAATACATTTTTATTAAGAATTTTAGCCTATTTTACACTGCACTGGCGTTAGATTTTCTCGTAATTTTCGTGATTTATTGTAATATATTGTAAATAAGTGCATTGTAAATTTTGCAGATAACATGTAAATAATATTTATTATAGTGATTGGTGACGTGACGATGTCACATCACGGATGACTTCGTAGTTCTTGTACGTGTAAGCTGTGATATGTTATTTCCTTTTTGCTCTTATGGGTTAGTTATTTAATCATAGGAAGTTACGTATCATTAGATACACACGAGTAAAGGACATCGATGACACGCACTTCTTTAGACGGCACACACTATGAAAAGGCCTGATCTTTACATGCAAATCTATAGATTTTCCTGGTAATAAATTCAAAATAATTTTCGTTGCTACTTTTTATTTATTCTCTCACCACTATTTAACAAACTAAAACACAAGGGATTCACGTGCACAAGCAACGCAGGTTACAAAACGGAAAACGTGTTTATATTGCAATTATGTTGAAGCGCATTAATTTTTTATTTTTATTCTCAATCAAAATCTCAAATTTCGAATTTAACACATCCAAATTAAATTATTTGTCGAACCTTTAAGATGTTCACAAAATCAACGTTTCATTGCACATAAAACTTTGTATGGGGCACCAGCGTAAACGTGTGTTTATTGACGCATTTGATACAAATGTAAGATTATCGCGTCACGGTTTTCTGACATACTTCTTTACAATATCGTTGTTTCTCGCCAGAAATAATAAATGTTGAATGTGTTCCTAACGAAATTGTAAAATTATTATAATAAATTATTTGCAAAAGCAATTCCAGTAACAACGTGGCGACCAAAACTATTAAATTGCAAATTTAAAAGTCGTTTACGCTTTAATGGGTTATCCTGACCACAAATAATTCAACATCAAACCAAATCGTAACAAATTACTATTCAGTCCAGTTATTTTATGAATACATCAAAGTAAAGATTATTACATTTATTGGATTTATATACACATGTCACCTTAACGGAAGAATAAAATAATTTCAGAACTCGAACGAAGAATTTAATGTATCTATAAAGTAAGTCATCCTTATATAGGTAATACATCAAGAAAGACGTAAGAAGTATATAGAGTGTATGTTTTCCTGTCACGATATGACAGGAAGGATAAGAAACAAGAAACGACAGCTGAAAAGCTGAAGGTAATGAGCCGTACTAGGTATATCCAGATACCATTAGTTTCACATAAAGTTCGAATATTCTGAATACTCTTCCAAATATAAAAATGTATTGGAGACTTACACATGTAAACAATAATATAAAAAAATGTTTTGACATTCAAATAGAGCTTTAAGGTAAGTTTTATCAATTTAAGTATAGTTCGAAATATTTTCGTTAATTTTAAATAGATAAGGCTGCTTTACAAACACAGTTTCTTTTATTGAAATTACCCTTAAACTTCCAAACGGGTCCGTAGGAATAGTTTGTATAATAATTTTCACGAGTCAGAGCAGTTGCGTACACTAATATTAATACTACGAGAGGACGCCGATGCTGTCAGATTGTGAAAAATAACAGTTTGGCAACTGTCAAATCTTAGCTTCAGGGATTATGTTTATTTCATCACAATAATAAAATTTAATTTTACTTCTACATCCAACGGATGGGAAGTACTGTATCGCTAAAAAAATTTTCAAAAATTTTTATTTTCTCAATCGCTTTAAAATGTTCGAACACATCCAAATACAAAATTTGTGTGCGTGCGTACCCCATAACTTTCGAAGAACTTAACATATCAATTTGAAATTTCGTACACATATAGATATCATATCAACTACCCAACGCGAGCGACTGATTGTTTTTGGGGTCAATGGGGTATGGGTAAAGGGGTAAAACTGGGGGATAAGTACCCCTTTTGTAAATTTCTATTTTTTTAGATTTGTTTCCTTTTAATATGTGATTAGTAATATAATTGTGAGTATTTTTGTCCCTATAATTTTTCTGTACAACAAACGGTTTACAAAATATTAGCAAAAAACCGTCACTTTAAAAAACCGGTTTTTCCTAAATATCTCCGGAACTACTTAACATATTCAAAAGGTGAAAATACCATTAGATAGGAAATAGAATTTCTCAGAAAAAGCGTCTGCAATTTTTTCGAAATATTTCCAAAAAAACTCGATTTTGGAACCCGCCCACACGATTTTTTTGAAATGGTATTAGATATAAAATCAAATTTTCGATCGAAAAGCATTCTTGTAATTTTTGTATAAAGTTAATCGTTTTCGAGTTATTTACAAAAACCGATTTTTTAATGTGGGAGTATTGATACAATTTGCAGCGGTTTCTATGTTTCTTTTTGAAAATATGCGTTATCTCAAACGTTTAAGTCAGAAATGCTTGGCAACACCGGACAGAATTGCCAACCTTAATCCTGCATCCTCTCGTGCACAACAGGCGGATTCTAAAGGTGGAAACGAAACAAAGTTAGTTATGACGCAACTGCTCTGGCTCGTGAAAATTGGGATAGTAACTTAATATGGGTGTGTTACGTAATAATTGAACTATTCAATTTTTATTTGAAATAATTAAAACATTGGGTTAATATGAACATCGAGAAAGATAAGAAAAATGCATTCATTAAATTAAAAGCTAAATAGAGAAACCAAGGATTATAAACAGAGTAACTAAATGGGCTGACTGGGATATAGCATAGGGCGCTAATCTGTACCGGCGCACAAATTAAAGCGTTTATTTTCATTTATTGACGTATTTACTTATTTACAGACATACTCTTTATGTATGACTACATAATAATTCAAATTTGCAAATAGTACTCGAGCTTTCCAAGTTCCTCAAAACAGTGACGAATTCTCGCCGTGTAAATGTATATTTAGTATAATCTGTTTCCTTTATTTACCCCCTAGATTTGGGAGTTATTTTTACAAAGTTGGTATAATATTTTTCACTAACGTTAAATTTGATTAATTTATTTTCACATAATTGATATATGTTGCCTTTTTTTAAGTATTAAAAATGAGGTTTTTTTAAATATCCGTTTCCATAGAAACGTACAGAGCAGTTTGGATGTTTGCAATTGATTAATATTGTCACTTTAAAAACTTCAAAATGCCTTAAAAATTATATAACAAGATAATTTATATAAAAAAAAACTTTCACAGTTTGATAAATAATAAAGCTCCTCGTGCAAAAGCTTTAATTGAAACAGGAAAAATATTTGGTGTAAGTGATTTAAGTTCAGATGAAATAGTTTAATATATTAAATTAATATTTTTTCAGGTTTCTGTAAAGAGCATCAACAAAATTGTGCACCGACGTGACGAACAGACAAGTTTTGCTAAATTAGGTCGACCGACAACTACTAGTGACGATATATTCAAATATTATATTTTTCGCAAGGTTTACAGCGACTAATTTATTATAATTACAAAATCGATGGAGTACAAGTACAAAATTTTTAATGGACGTAAACAACTATGCGGGAAAGAAACATGTCGTTGAATTAAAAATCACTTTTCTCAGGAAGTTCGTCCAATTTCTAAATTCCAGTGAGAATGTGATATTCGTGTTTTGGATGAAACGTGGATTTACCAAAATGAGAGTAACATTCGTCGTTGGGTGCATGATACTGACTCGAGAAGTAATCCTCCCACAATTAAGTCTGAAGACAAACGTTTGCAATATTACACGCAGATTGTAAGTTTGGATTCTTAGAGGGGTGCGACTACTTAATGACCGTGACAATCACAAGACAATGACTGCAGAACTTTTCCAAAATTGGGTGGTTAATCAGTTAATTTCCGCTTTGGGTAGACTGTAATCAAAATGTGTGGTGGTAATGGACGGTGCAGGTCAACAAACCACCAAGTTTTTTAGCAAGAAATCTCAAATGCAGGATTTTTTATTAACCACAATGTGAAAATTAACGACAATTTAACAAAAAAACAATTGTGGGAGTTGATTAAACCATCATACTAAACGGTTTGTAATTGACGACATTCTTATAATGCATGGTCATGAAGTCCTTCGTTTACTCCCATACCATTATCAATATAATCAAATTGAGTTGACATAGGGTTATTGCAAGACCTCCTATAATAAGCACATAAATTCGCAACCTAAATCAAAAGATATGGTTGCAAATTTATGGCGGCTTGCTCCTTCCAAATTTACCTCCGACATGTGGCAAGGTAATATGAATCATTGCGAAAAATAATTTTGGAAAACTGGACAAAACCTATGGGTTCAATTTCTCTTGAAAATATTCCACCATTCATTATTTCTCTCGAGGAACCAGATTCAGATTCAGATTCTTCTGAAAATGATGAACCTAATTCATATGTAGAAATAATGGAGATGGAATAAAGACTTGGACTTAGACACTTTTGGCTTAGAATCTCTTGAAATAACCTCAACTCACGATTCAATTGGCAGTTATTTAATATTTTTAAACTCCCTGAAGGACAGTAAATGATAAAACAGTGTGGTTCCTTTATTTATTTGTTTAGTTTTTAATATTGTTGAAAATAAATGTTTTTTAGTTGTATCAACTCATTTTGTGAAATTTAATGAAAATCTTTTATTTCAATTGAAGGACACCCCAGAATAAATGTATAGGTAAGTTATAATACGGCGGAACCCTACTTATTCACTCAAAATTCAATTCTATTATTATACAGTGATTCGTGGTTACTATTCATTTCAATTAAATGCGGCAACTGTTAAATTAATTTTGACATATAATCAGATTTGAGGTTAGTGAGAGCCGTTTAATACCAGAATATTTTTATTGTAATAATAAAACACCCCAAATCTAGGGGGCAAATAAAAAAAATAGATTATGTATTCGCACGGTGCGATTGAGATTGCTATCAAAATATGATTCCCTGTCATTTGCCCAAACAGCCCATGATGTGCACATAAGCAGTGATATTGACTGTGATATAACTATGTATGAGAAAACCCCGTGAAAAAAACTTATAAAGGCCAAACGCTACGAGAATGTTACCACCGATTTCACTCACGGTTTCATTTTAATCAGTCAAGACGTAATCAGTAGACTACTTTGTATATACACATGATGTATATATTTGTGTGCTGTAAATACAATGCATCCCAAAAGTACTAGTTTAGCCTAATAATATATCCAAAACCATTGAAGGTAGACATTGGAAATTTGGGAATAATAATAAAAAACGCCTACTCTTTTGCGTATGGCATTCATTTTACCTCTCAAAGAAGGTCATAAAATTAAATAAGAATAAAATAATTTTACTGTCAACCGGAAGTCTCTAAACCTACGCTGTCCAAAGTTATTCAATAAATTATTTTAAAAACTAGCCGATCCTGCACGGCGTTGCCCATGACGAATTCAATACCCGTGGATTAACCCACTTTGAAACTCCATTAAAAGTCAGCACTAAGCTACATATATTTTTAATACTGTTATTTTTGTTATTTCGATCAAGTATAAAACCTAGCGGATACCCTGCGTGTTCTACTATGCTATAAAAAGGAATAAATTTTTATTTATTTTTTTTAAATAAAAAGGAATTTACTTTTTGGTCTAAAACCGGTGCGCGTTGCTGCGTCGAAAGGTTATGAGGGCACTATCGGATGGATGGTTTCAAAGTCTATAACGGACATATGTAGAAACATTGTTTGTGTTTTATACATATACAGGTAATTTGCCAAATATAATTATTTTTAAGCATATGTTTAAACTGACCGCCGATTACTGCTTGTGTTCAAATGACCTCCTCTGCAGTATTCTCGGTGTTATGTATTTTTGGAATAGTTAGCTGAAAACTTAAAATCGTATTCAACAGTTTTGAAAATATGGCTATGACTTTTGGGACACACTGTATGTAACAATGGATGTGTGTGTAAGGTCATGAGCCGAGCCCGGAGCCCGATTACATATACCAGTTTATTACATACTCAATATTTTGATTGAGTAAAATTGTACAGTAGAAGAAACAAAAGAAGTGATAATGAAGGTTATAAATAATAAAGCACCAGGGTGTGACGATATAATAGAACTCAATAAGATATGGAGACAGGAGAGCATTCCAGAAGAATGGAGAAACCGTAAGAAAGGAGATATCGAAGAATGTGCAAATCACAGAGGAATAATGATACTTAGTATAACGTATGACGTTCTGTCGAAAATATTAAAAACAAATTACAAGAACAATAAAATAATTGGAGATTATTAACAAGGATTTTGACCTGAAAGAACAACCATAGATGTAATCCACATAATGCAACAAATATTAGAAAAAGCAAATGAATATAACATAACACTGTTTATCTTATTTATTAACTTTAAGCAAGCCTCTGATAAAGTGATAAGGGAGAGGATTATGGAAAAATGTTAGGCAGAGGAGTACCGCAAAAATTGGTAAACTTAGTAGAAATGACTTTAAAATAGACAACGGCAGCAGTAAAACTTATAAATAAAGCAACCGGCAGTTTCCAGGTAGAGGAAGGGGTCAGCTAACATTATTCAACTTAGTCCTGGAAAGCGCAGTCAGAAATGGTACAATGAATAACAAAAATGTACAAATTATTACTTATACAGATGATGTGACGATCATAAGTGGAACAAAAAATGGCCTTGAAGGCGCTATAGAAAGTTTATAAGAAGAAACATCAAAAATAGGGATAAAAAGTAGTGAACAAAAAACAAAATATTTGAAGTGCAGCAATAGTGTTAATGTAAACAAGAAACCATTAAAAATTAAAAACTACGATTTTGAAACTGTCCAAACAGTTAAATACTATAACTATAAATAGGTATAATAATAAAAATGGCAGTGGTAGTGAAAAAACAAAATATAAAATACAAATGGGATATAACCCTTATTACGCAAATAAAATAACTAGTGTGGAACACCACACAACCTTCTAACCTACAAAATAGAAATTAAAAGAAATGAAATAATTTTAGTAACTCTTTTTAGGATAATTACGCAACCTCTTTTATAACGTATTAATTACGAAAATAGGTAACATTGTAAAAACAAAAACAATAATCTATGTCAAACAGACGTTTAAAACTGCATGACAGATGTAGGTTAATATTTATCTACCAAATGATTTAAAAAAGGCGGTTGGTATAACAAAAACAGTATATGCATTAATAACTCGAGTTTACAGTAGACTTAAATAAATAAAATTAATTAATACTTTAGATTAAATAATCGCTTGCTTTATCAGTAATAGAAGATATTGAAGATACTTTTGTTACAATTTATTTAGTGGGTGGGTTCTTTTATGTAACAAATGGATAAAAAGAAAATAATGGTAGGATGATGGATGAATATTTCTTTGTGAGATGACAAATGCGAGGGAATGATTTTCTTTCCTTTTTTTTTATTAGGTGATTATGAAATGTCAGAAGCTTTATCTAGGTGGTAGATGATCTCAGTGGACGATGAGCGACGATCACGAGATAAAGATCAGTTGCACTCAAAGAGTACTAGAAAAAAAAGAAGCTGGAGAAGGAACAGATGTAATTGAAAATTATTAATAATTGGCTACTTACAAGATGTTGGGTGGCCTTGCTATAAACAATTAAACAAATATGCTTACATCAACAAATATGCTCGTTTCTTTTTTTTTAATTCAGGTGTGCGAAATCTAAAAGGTTGTAACAAACCTTTTAAGTTGTGTTGAAATTTGCAATCATTTAGGCAACTTCGTTCATTTTCGTGTCATGTGAATTGCAAACCTTAATGGCTGAAAAGTATGCGTTTAGATATTTTAAAGTGGAGTTGTACGCGCGTTTCGTTTTGCACATTGAGTTCGTGCGCAGATACCTTTTTGAGGATGTCGTTGTTGTACGATAATGAAAGCAAAAAGCGTCCAGATTGCTCTTGAATAATTTTATCAAAAGTGTCGTATATTTTACGGTAAGAGCTAATTAAACCTACTTTTCATTGTTGATATATTTATCCTTTGTAGGCAGTTTTATTTTACTTTTATTTTTCTTTTTTATAACGTTAAATTATCCTTTTACGTAATTTAATTGTATTATTACGTTTCAATTTAACGAGGATGGCGCAGTAGAAGTTTGTTGCTATGCCGAAAATTATAAACCCTGTTATATTTCATTTCAAGGTCAATTGCACAACCGAATTGGAAAGAGTGGCTGCGTTAGCATTGTGTTATCTGTAACAGTATACCAGTGACAACTAAAATTTAAAGGTACTAGAGGTATTTCATTTCTAATCATTAGTTTATAAGATATTTTTAAGCTAATTCAGATTTACTAACATTAGTATTTAGATTTGCTACTTTATAACTTGAGTTAAAGATTTTTATAAGAAACCTTGTTATTGTTTCCAATTTTACATTTATTACATTTACGGTTTACTTGTTTTCCATAAAACAAGTTGCCGTCCGAGGTATTTTAACATTTATTTACAGGTTGAATTTACACCTTTTTGTAAAGCGACCATGTCTAACCACACACACACATTTTCTAATTAAAATAAATCAAATTTTAAGAACATGGCCCGTTTAATCGTCGACTGAGCTGAAGGCACGAAATCTTCTATTTATTATTAGAAGTATAAGTAATATTAAGGGTGGAATTATTAACAACAACCTCAACACCCAACTTACTATTTTTTAATACAAGGTTATTAACAAAGGGATGTGGAAAATACTGTATTAAACCTACTAACAAAAAAATTACTTGGAATTATCAACTTGTGATTAGGTTTACCATGAAAATCCCAATTATGGATTGCTCTGGTCCTTAAAGGACAACAGTAGCACTTATAGATAGCGGGTTAGGGGGTTAAATCCCAAATTTTGGAAAAAAGGTACAATAAACCAACTAATACCCCTCGAACTACACTCGATATTAAAGAATTTTTAGGCAAATTACCATGAATTAGAAAAGAATCGTGTTTGATTTTTGAAGTCAATTTGATTAGTTGTTGGGCCGAACTACAAAGATGAAACTATAATGAGCGGGAAAAATTATCGAAGATTTTGAGAATGTGGAAATAATGATAGAATAATATACGAAATAAATTTATTAAACATAAGTTAATTCCAGAAAATATAGATGTAAATGTTAATAAGATGTAAGGGGTAAAAAGTAAACATAAAACACGATAAGATTACTGAGTTAATTAAAAGGCAGATACAAAAATATTAGGTCTGAGTAGGTAATTATTTGGGAAAAGAAAATCACTACACCTATGGCGAAATTTAATCAAAATGTAAAACTAGCCAATGATAATTCGTAAATCACAATTCAAGGTGAAAGCATTTAAACTATTTAAAATATAAACATAAATGTAACCTACAATTTTGATTGAAAAATAATTGAATATTTTATTGATTAAAAGGGATCTTTAGAAAAAGGATTTAGGATTCAAAGGATTATAAAGGTAGGGTATTAACAAAAGGACAAATATTAAGAACATATAATTTTAGGTTGTATGTCAGGAGTTGAACAGAATTAAGGGTGGAAAATATTAAGGAAGAAATGAGTTGCAACAAGGCTGAGTTCAATGTGGTCCCGTATTGCCAAATATTTCAAATGGCAGGACGGCGCGCTGTGTTGCCGCTTCTTTTTTAGCGGGAACCGACCCTCCTAAAAGATATACTTGTACGGGCAAGCAAATATCTTACATATAATTTAATTTAACAGTTTAACATATAATTTATTTTCAAGATTTTTTAGAAGAGTGATAAGTCGTGTTTTTAAGTAAAATTATTTTAAAAATATTTTTGAAGAATATGTTTTCATTAATACATTTTTGTTTATCGACAACTTTATCTTTTCTTAATGTGGATATTTAAAATACATTAACGATACTCCTCATGATACACCCTATAATTAGAATGTAAACTATTCTAATGAGCTTTTATCATTTAATACGAAATGAAAGGCAAATATAAATGATTGTTTCAGGGGTACTAGTTATCCGTATGAGCAGTATAGAGTTGAAATTCAAATCGGGGCAAATGCTTCACGTGGCTGCAAAAATGGTGATAATTAATTTTGGTATAATCAAATAAATAAAATTTTACTATGATAGTTGGTTTAGTTAGATTTTTATTTTATGAGGGGCATTAAAAATGTGAGTTACATAATTCTTTATTCACCCTGTATTGAAGCGTATCTACAATTCGCGCGCTGCAAATGCCATTTAACAGCTGCATCGGTGGGGATTTATAGATCTAAGGAAGGGTTTTTCGAAATTCCACCCCTAAGATGGTGAAATGGGGGGGTTGAATTTTTTTTGCGAAACTTTTTATTCTATGGGTCGATTGACTGGAAAATTGGTAAACATATTCTTCAATTAAAATTATGAGACACGGGTATCGAAAAATTTTAATATCGCCCCCCTCCTCCCACCATTGTGTGATCGCAGCAACGCGCGACGGGTACGGTTAGTTTATTATAAAAAAAAAACATTTAACATTAATGGTGGTTATATTAGTCACACAAACACTTGTTTTTAGTAAATTAAATTCAACAATCGACGTGTCTCTGGAATTTCCATCAAAGTTATCAGTTTACACAAAATTAATTTATTAGCGCTGGTACTGGACCTCGTTTCTCTGTTCGCTGATAGCCGTCAAGAAAACCGACAACGGTGCTCTCAGTAAGACCCGTACTGCACTCTCAGACGGCATACCATTATAGATGCTAACTTAAATAATTAAAGAAAATGAAATAATTCTAATCATAATTTTTTTAGGGTAACTGTGTAACCCCTTTTATACATTCATAACGAAAACAGGCAACATTGTAAAAACAAAAACAATAATCTATGTCAAAAGGACGTTTAAAACTTCATATGAGATAGAGATTAATAGATATAAATACATGTTGACTTAAAAAATTCCAAAGCCGTCCGCTTCTATAAGAGATCAATAATACAGTTTCACCGTTTTCATTGATATTTAATTAATTTTTAGACTTACCTTACGTTATATTAAGAAACTTTATAAAGAAAAGTAATGTAAAGTTAAATTTTCTTTAAAATATATGTCTACACTTTTTCTTATAACAATAATGGTTATTAAGATATTGAAAGAATTTGAACACTTCAATTCTACCTTAGAAATATTTGATAAAAACCAAAAACTGCCCCTAACAACCCCCCCCCCCTCACCGCCGCCACCCAAAATCTAGTCAGCACCAATCCAAATGAAAACAATCTTAAATACAAAATGTTAAGTACAGACGTATTTTCCTGGCGTAATCGTGGTTCCTAACATACATCCATACACACATGCACACACACAGACATCCAGTCATGATGGCCGATCTTGGCCAAAAGTTGTAAAATGAGCTAATAAGTCGATTTAGCGATAGTGAAAAAAAAGTCGATTCCATAACCTTCTATACCTACATATGTATATGTAGATTGGGAGGGAAACATTGTTAAACACGAAACATCTATGCAATAATGTAAAGGTGCAGATATATAAACAGTAATTATGGCAGTAGTAGTATAACCAACACAAACATGGACGCTCTCGAAGAAATATCTGCGAATTTTTGAAGGGAAGATATTACTCAGAATACTGGGGTCGATAAAGAATGATCAAAGTGAGTACAGACCGAGAATGAATTTTGAGTTAGTGAATAGTATATATATATATATATATATATATATATATATATATATATATATATATATATATATATATATATATACAGGTGTGTCTACTGCATGGACGGAGTTTCTAACTATTAGAGATATCAAACCAATTTTGTTGTGGTAATACACGATCATTGAATCTACATTCTAAAAATGTTTAGGTATATACAGGGTGATTGACAAAATATGCCAACCCAAACCTCTGCCTTTTAAATAAAAAAACACCCTGTATATTTTGCATTTTTGGATTCACTGTTAGAATAAAAGTATAGAAATTTGTATCTGTAAAACTAACCGTTCTGCAGATATCGTCACTTTAGTACCAAAATAGAGTTAACTTTGGAACCACGATGCGAGCGTCACTACGATGTTGTAAATCTGTTTATACCACCGATTGTTAATAATATTCTACTAACAAACAAACTGGGAAATTTTTCGAAAACATGTAAAACTATACAAAATGACTAACTAACACGAAATGTAATTTTTCTCAGTTTTTTCAATGCAACACCCTGTATATTTTTTCACATTTCGATTCCCCGTGAAAAGTAGATACTAATTGATAAAGGTTTCATAGCCGTAAGACAGACCCTTCTTAAGATGTAAACTTGCAACAACATTAGAGGCGAAATGAATTGAAACGCAGCTCTAATTCCATTTCTCATAACTTCGCTTGTGGTGGGAGGATGTTGGTAAACTCTTTCTTTAACGTAGTCCCAAAGGAAGAAATCAGGGGGTGTAAGATCCGGTGATCTAGCTGGCCAGTTTTGCACACGTCTTATCCACTTCATCGGATAATTTCTATCGAGATATTGCCTAACGTTAATTGCATAGTGTGGAGGGGCGCCATCCAGTTGAAACCACATCGTACGAATATTATCTACCTCGACATTTTCCAAAAGATCGGGTAAATCATTTTCCAAAATCTGTAAATATCTTTCTTCAGCAAGATTCCCATCAAAGAAAAAAGGACCAACCACATTAAAATTGAGTATACCACCACACACATTAATTGACCATCGATACTGGTGATCAACGACTCTTAAGAGGTGTGGATTAGTATCTGAATAGTGATGATAGTTATGTGTATTAATATTTCCATTATTGTGAAAAGCTTCCTCATCGCTAAATAGAATGTTATTAACAAAATTGGGTTCTTCATTTACTTTAGTAGTTATCCATTGGTAGAAAGATTCACGATTTTGAAATCCATTTCACTTAAAGCTTGATGTTGCTCGATATGATAAGGATGCAATTTGCTTTTTTTTAATAAAACTACGAACTGTATTTCTATTTAGGTCTAGGTGTGTACTTAGCTCCCTGGTTCTAATTTGCGGATTTTCTATAAGAAATACCACAACTTGAAACTCAATTTCTATATTAGGCTTGTTTTTGTGCGCTTGGGATAACACACACTTCCAGAATTTATAAATCTCTCAGCTACATTCATAAACGATTTGTTCTGTGGCTGTCTTCTCTCTGGGTATCGTTCACAGTACAAACGGGTAGCCAGCAAAGCATTTCTTTGAGCTTCGCCGAAAATAAAGGTCATATAGACCATTTCTTCTTTGGAAAAATTCATTTTATACAAAAATTGACAAAACGACAATCCAAAAACGCACAAACTAATGGAACAATATTTTAATACTCTAGCAAAGTACAGGTCGTAGGTTCAAATCCTACTCGAGGTAAACTTTTTATTTATGTATTTAATAAAATTAATAATAATTTTTAATTAAATATTTTAATGATTATACATACGTCAAAACAACAGATGCAACTGTTCCTCTTTATTAGGACCGTCTAGCCTACCTAATTTATTTTGTTGAATTCTATTGTCATAGTAAATTTGTATTTTAGAATATTTTTACGTAGAAGCGTCAATATCTCAAGAAGGATCCCTCTTATGGCTATGAATCCTATTATCAATTAGTATCTACTTTTCACAGGGAATCGAAATGTGAAAAAATATACAATTTTTTGCCCTTAGGTCAAAACTCGTCTCAAATGATCAGAAATGGCTCAAAACATGTAAAAATGAAAAAAAAAATTCGAAAGTTTGTGCCAAAGGGCAAAAAATTTATCTTTTTCAAAAATCGTTTCAATTGGCCAGAAATGCCTTAATGCGTCTAATAAGATAAGATAAAAAAAACCTCATACATTATGCGTCTTGAACCCGAGGCGCTGGGACATTAACCAAACGCGCTGCCACTGCGCTACCGGAGAAGTTCACGAACATACGAAAAACTTGGTAGATATTCAACTTGGTAGGATGGTTCACTTAGTTGACTACGTAAAGACGTGCTGCGAATAGTCGTTCGTACTTATACACTCTATAATAGTCGAAATCTGGAATTCCATTTTGGCTGGCCAGATTTCGCTCATCATCATTCCGTCTACTTATAGATCCAAACCTGGGTACCAAATTTCATGATGATCGGGTTATCTTTGTGGACGCTATCGCGTTGGAACACATACAGACAGACAGACATACATACATTTTGAAACTTTCATGTTTGAACCTCTTTTTTTCCAACTTACGGTAAAGAAATTTTTAAGTATGGTAGCTCATTTAAAGGAAATTCAATCCTCTTTAATAAAACCCTGGCTCTACTTTCTGTCTATTTTATATTTTGCGATAATTCACAAAAACTAAAGTGCTGCACTCGAAATTTCGCCGACTGATTACAATAGCTCCCAATACTTTCGTATTGTGAGGTAATACAATAAACAAGAGAACACATTTAATACATTACAAATTCAAATTCACTGCATTTTAGTAAAAGTAACAATCTAAATATGTGTGGCTTCGAATAGACCTCCGTTAATTTCCACACATTTGTCGTATGTTGCTGCGTAACTTCAGCACAAGCCTGCCGTATTCTATCGCAAAGTTTTGCTCCATTCCTTGGTCTAGTCTTGTACGTTTTTTGATTCAAAATACCCCATAGAAGAAAATCTATTCTTGTTAGATCAGGTGATCGAGGGGGCCATTCAATCAACTCACTGCCTCGACCAATCCAGCAATTATTCCCTTTTTATGTGGATTACACAGGAGTATCTATCTACCTAAGCTTTATTTAAAAAGTAATTCGTAGTTAAGTTCTCTATTATCATTATCATTTCAACGAAATTTTGTACAAAACGGTTTTATTATCGAGTGGCGTAGCCAGATTAAACAAAATCTGCTAATTATTTACGGTTTTGGCACTAAAAAATAGTAAAGGTAGTTATTTAAAAAGCTGACACAATTATTAAGCTTTGTGTCAAAATTAGCTAACTTACAATGTCCCCAGTACATTTTTATTTAAGTCCTTATAAAATACGTAATACAAGGGATGCCTCCTCGTTTCATTAATAAATCAAATGAAACAGTACCATTTTACCATATTTTCAGTTTAAAACGGAATAAGTTACTGACTAGAGATTTTTACTATACTACGGTGATGTACCACTTCGTATTTGCCGTGTTGCCAGTTTTCTAATTTGCCTGCAATCTACGTAAAAAAATAGATTTAAGTACCTCGTTTCAAAAATTAATGTTGTTATAACTTTGTTGTTAATGAATATTTTTTTTATGGAATTTGGGTGTTCCTATTTATAATAATTGTGAATCCTGAGGTGTAGTCAAATTTGAAAAAAAATTGCCTGATAAACTATTCCCTTTTTTCACAAGGAAAAAAATGATAGAGTGCTTTGGAAAAGAAGATCAAATTATGAAAATTTGTGCCAAAATACGATTTTTGACGCTTAATATAATAAAAAAATTAGTTTTTACTACGGATTTCGTTTCTACTCTGAAAAACAACCACTTTCTATTAAACATGTCGTATGCTAAACTTAACCGTTTTTGAAATATTTGTACATTTAGATAAAAAAAATATAATTTTTTGTCGTAGTTCAAAAATTTATTTTGAGGTTACTACCAAATCTATGAATTTGTAACTCCGTATGTAATTAGTGCAGACGTTGATCTTTTAAGAAATGGTATGACTCATTTAATTTTTATACAGGGTGTACCAGAAATATGAATTTATAGGTTTTTTTATCTATCTGCAACGGTTTTTGAAATATTTACAATTTTAAGATTTTTATTTTAATTCTTCGTGGTATAATAAATGTGCACCCTGTATAATATTAGATATATTGACCAAAAATCGATCATAACAGTTGCCATACTTAAATAAATGGTAAAATGTATTGACTTTTGTATTACGTATGTAAGTGAGAATGTAATTTGATAAAAAATTTTAATGGATATAAAAATAACACTATGAAAAGAGAAACTTTTTTAAGAAGCACCATTTTATTTATGCACTAAAAAGGAGAAAATAATTTTTTTGTTTGCACCAAAATGTGATCAAAAATCTTTACGACAAAATAAAAGCGCGGAGGGGAGGTTTAAAGAAGTTTCTTTTTTCATAGTATTATTTCTATATCTTCTAAAAGTTTTTTTAAGAAATTACATTCTTACTCACATACGTAATACAAAAGTCAATACATTTTACCATTTATTTAACTATGGCAACTGTTACGATCGTTTTCTGGTCAATATACCTAATATTATACAGGGTGCACATTTATTATACCACGAAGAATTAAAATAATAATCTTAATATTGTAAATATTTCAAAAACCGTTGCAGATAGACAACATTTGCTTATTACAAAAAAATGCAGGTCTTTCGAATAATGTAATAATATACAGGGCGTTGTATTTAAGATGCGATAGTTATTTACATTAAAAACAAGAAAACTGTAAATTTATATTTCTGGTACATCCTGTATAAAAATATTCCTTAAAAGAGCAATGGATGTATTAATTACATGCGGAGTTACAAATTCATAGATTTGGTAGTAACCTCAGAATAAATTTTTGAACTATGGCGAATAATGATAATTTTTTATCTAAAAGTACAAATATTTCAAAAACGGTTAAGATTAGCTATACGACATGTTTAATAGAAAGTGTTTGTTTTTCAGAGTAGAAACGAAATCAGCAGTACAAATTGTACATTCCATTTAAAATAGGAAAGATAGGTTATGTACCGCTGTGTGTATGCTCTGTATATGCGAAAATCTGTTTAGATTATAGCGTGCTTGAATTCAAGCAACTTTTGTATAAAATAATTTTTTTCTACTGTGCACAGTTTATCCGCAAATTCACTTTGACGCACTAATGAGCAACCCTGTATATAATTATACAGCTGGATCGAAAAAAAGAACTAAGCGAGATCCCAGGCTTATAATCGCATGTTCCATGAATTTTTGAAAATATTAGTTTGACACATTCAAAAATTAATATGGTAAATGATGACCCATTCTACTTTAGTGTATAATTGTTCCTATGGTTACCTACTGACACAATTGTTTCAGGTCCATCTGTAAGTGCTACTCGAATTAATTATTACTATTTCATCATTAAAATCGTATACCTATATCTACATCTATGGCAAACCGTGTTACTTTTTATTATACCTTAGACATAGATCTAATTTTAACACAAGACTACTATATTTTAACAACACATTTCCATTTCAATTTAAAATTATATTTATATTTTTATTTCTTTATACATTGTAATATTTAATTTACATTTGTTTTGATTTATATCATTCTTTTAATTTGATTTTTCTGCAACGTTAAATTATTAAATTATTCTGTAAGCAGAGGTTCTACTTATGAAATATATGATGTATATTCAATTTAATTACGGGTATGAATTATTACATTACATAGAATATATTTAATTTAAAAACTATTATCAAAGAATGAGAATAAAATTATTTCGTCGATTTAAATATAATTAACATTAATTTTCATTTTAATATTACCATAAAAATCAATCACGTTTTTATTTTAATATTAAAATAAAAATTATTTTCCTTAACAGACATGATTTCCTTTAAAAAAAATGACGTCACGAATTTTCACCTCTACTGTTCAGTAGTGATTGCATACCATTTGATAGTTACAAACTCCTGCCTGATTCTTCATTTAAATTCCAACATAACCACAACATAAACTGCTTTACAAAATCGCGGTCGTTGTATTTTGTAATTGTATAATTATTAAGTTACTGGTATAAAATGTACAGGTTCATGAAACCGCTATTCCACAATAGATGTCACAAAAAGGTAGATTTGTGACGTCACTTTCCTTAACGGAAATAATTTTTGTTAAGGAAAATTTTTATTTTTATATTAAAATAAAAATGTAACTTATATTCGTTTTAATATTTAAATAAAAATCATTATTATTTTTATGGTAGTATCATTTAAGCGCATTAACAATTACATTGCAATTTAAAATATGAATACCACATGACAATTGAACTTAAATATGGCTTAATAATATCTCAAAAGACTATTTTATGTTTTTTTTAAAGTTCTTTCAAGATCTTCCATAAGTTAGTTTTAATTTGAAACAGAAATGAGCAGACATATTTTAGGAGATATAATAATATTCAATTACATTTCAAATATGTATGAAACTTCAAAAAATACAGGTATAGTAGTACAAGTAGTACCAAGACACCTTCCGCCATTCTTTTTGTGACGTCATCCTTGGGACACCTTTGGTCGTTATGTTTTATATGCCCACGTGGGGATCGTATTTTTTCACCCGAGAATAAAAAAGATTTAATCTGTTATTAATATGTATTAGGGTTGTTTTTATCAAAGGAGATTGCATAATTATTATTACATTTCCTTTAATCCCATCAACAGATTGTGACCTAATTTATGTATACATTGGGGGTTGTATTCTAATAACGGGCCCTAGTCTTGTAAGACGGGAATCTGTTCGCGGGCTTCGCCCCTGTCATAAAAATTGTATTCTAATAGTGGGGAAGAATTAATAGATAAGACATGTAAGGATGACAAGTGTCTCTTTCATAATAAAAAGATTTTATTTGATCTGTTACTAATATTTATTAGGGTTGTTTTGATTTTTATCCAGGATATAAAAACCTAGTCCTTAAACGATTATGACCATGCAGTCTTTAAGACCTATTTTATTTTCCAATATATTTATTCTGCCATGAGAGAGTCACCTTCAACTGGTCTTCAAGTTAGTCATGGACTGGACCTTGAAGTTAGCCTTGTGACTTTTCAGTGGTTTGATTTGGTCTTGGTAAAAGCAAAATACATTAAGGACTAAAATTAAATTCCAGGTAAAATAATAGCGTTAGCTCAAATTTTTCAATATCTGAATAACGACCTCGAAATTATAACCTTCAACATTATACATATAAATGAATAATTAAGTTGCCATGCTTTAAACGATTTCACTTTGAGAAGTCACCTTCAACTGATTGAAATTAGCCATGAACAGGGCCTTGAAGTTAGCCTTGTGAATTTTCAGTGGTTTAATTTGGTCTTGGAGAAATACTATAAATACGTGCAATTGAGTTTAGTTAATTTAGTTCTGTTCTGTTCTGTTCTGAATAGCATTACGTTATGATCGTTATAGAATTTTTAAACGTTAATCAAATTTTAGGGTTGTTCAGTGCGTTATCCGATGAGGGGCTGAATTATAGTACTATGACTTATAAGATGCTGTGTAAAAATGATACTATAGATTCGATAGAGCTTTATCATGATTTTGCTGAGGCTGAAGAGCGAGTTGGTGGAATGTAAGTATATATCTGTTCTAAGTTTTAATTATTATTTTTTAAAGCCCGGCTCAAGTAAGTATGGAGGAAGTGTTTGTTCATGATTATCAAGGTATGTTGGAGGCTTCTGCTGCGGAAGATTTGATAACGGTATGGCTTTTAATTTTCTTTTGTTTCGCTTAGTGAATGAGTACATTACAGGGACAGGACCAATCGGGTTCAGGCGTGTCAACTCAGCAACAAGAGGCCGGACCATCCTCATTCCAAATGAATCATATAAATATAATTGGCGAATCAAACACTAAATTTATAAAAAGATTCAACACTACATGTAAATCACTGAGATTTAGCTTTAATAACGAGACCTGCAAGGATAAACCCTTAACATGGCTGCAGGTAAAAATATACCGCTTCCTAAATGTTATTTATCTAACACACATTTTTGCAGGGTGCATTCGAGTAGCTGTATGCATACATTGTGAAGAACGCGGCTCCGTCAAACCGTATCGGTATCACGTTAAGGAATTCAAATTTCTCAGAAAAACCAATTGGCTTATCATTTATAAGAGTTGGTTGTCGGTTAGGGTGATAATGTCACTACTGGAAAGGGTAATGAAGAGCAATGCTAGCTTTTTTTCGAGTGACTTCTTAGTTTTAAATGTGGATAGAGTGACGGTACCTGTTGGCTATGGACGCAAAAACTTGACAGGATTAAAGTTTAAAGACTTTTGTAAAGTCAAAAGGCAGGATATTGTTGTTGTACCGACAACAATCAACGAAAACAATTGTTTAGCTCGCGCTCTAGTCTTATCAATAGCGTTTAGAAATAACGATACAATGCACAGTAGCATGGCGATGGGTTATTCTTCACTTCAAGAGCGAGCTATGCAGCTTGCCAAAGCAGTGGTATAGACCTTAGCCAGGGCGGTAGTTACGAACACATTCAATCATTTCAAAATCATTTAACTTCATATACAATTGCGGTTTATAATTCGCGAATAGGTGATCCGGTTTACTTTGAGGGTCCTAGGGAACCAGGTCGAGTTGTTTTAAATTTAATATATCTTTGCTATATGCCCGTTAACAAGACTCGAGCTGACAGCGGTGATGGTAAAGCATCTGTGTTTATCTTTTACTATCCGGAATGCACGAAAGAGAAGGTGTGTGAGGGGGACGAATGATAGATTTCTGCATGAGCCCAATCTATGCGTTGCCGCGAATGTTTGCTCTGTTTGTATCCAATACACTGACAATTTGGATAAGCGATGTACACCGAAAGAGTGCACATTTTCAGGGAAGACCCTGTTGAATCGTTTCTGGCGTATGTTGCCGAGAAAGCACGAAAATTTAGAGTTACATGCATTGCGCATAACATGAAGGGGTTCGATGGGTATTTTGTGCTTAGATGTATGCTAGATAATAATAACCGATGGAGACCAAAAGTCATCTCCAACGGTTTAAAACTAATTTCCATCTAATGCGACGATATCAGGTTTATTGACTCCCTTAATTTCATCCCTTCGCCACTCTCGGCATTTACGAAAACTTTCAATTTTCCCGGGTCCAAGGGATATTTCCCATTTCTCTTCAACACATCCGAGAATCAGAATTGTGAGGGTCCTCTGCCTGCACTTGAATATTATTTTGCAGATCAGATGTCGGAGAAAGATAGGCAAAAGCTTTTAGATTGGCACGCGACCGGGACTCAGACTAATTATGTTTTTAAGATGAATGAACATATTGTGAGGTATTGCCTGACGGATTTTAAGGTTCTCGTTAAAGGTTGCATTAGTTTCTGGTCGACCTTCACGACCCAAAATAAAGTCAATCCGTTTGAGGAGTCAATTGCAATTGCTAGCGCCTGCAATAGACTTTTCCTCAAAAAGAACTCAATCAGGCTCATCCCGAAAGGCGGTTACAAGCGTGCCGACAACCAGTCAAAAGTCGCAATACAGTGGTTACGCTGGATGGAACATTCACAACAAGTAACCATACAGCACGCCGGAAAAGCTCGTAAGTTTAGAACATCTAAAGGTGTTAAGGTCGACCGTTATTGCGCTGAATGTTCCGGATGGCCTAGTCATTGTACGTCAGAAGCCGAGAAGTTGAACTACATAGCAGAATTTTACGATAAGGAGGGGATTCAACTAGACGAAAGGAACGTCAAGAAAAATCCAGGCTTAAGATACTTGGCCAAACTAACGTTAAATTCTTTTTGGGGTAAGTTTGGTCAACAAGAAAATTTAACCCAGAGCAGTATTGTATCTGAGCCAAAGGACTTTTTAAAATTGTTTATCGATCCTTTAGTTCAGGTACAATCCATTATCCCCATTAATGATAATGTGGTAATGGTGAACTGGGATAAACCAGAAGGTGAAGGTCTAAAAACTATTAATGTGTCCATAGCAGCGTATACGACAGCTCATGCACGTTTAAAATTATATAGTTATCTGAAGAAGCTAGACCGCCGTGTTCTGTATTATGATACAGACGGTGTCATATTTGTCGCAAAACCCTACGACTGGATTTCCTTGACCAGATGACCGACGAACTGGAGACGTGCGGTGAAGGAAGTTATATAGCCGAATTTGTTAGTGCGGGACCGAAAAACTACAGCTATACTGTGTTTTCAACCAGTGAACAGACAATTAAATCAGTGTGTAAGGTGAAGGGTGTTACCTTAAACTATAAAAACGCTCGTGTTATAAACTTTGAATCGATCAAAGATATGGTGCTTAGCAATAGTAAAGACTCTCTTTATGTATATAATGATAGGAAAATAATTAGAAGCGGATGTTACAATGTATTAATTAGGCCTGAATCTAGACAGTATAGAATAAGTTAGTCTAAACGACGAAGGATAGAAAACTTTGACACTTTACCGTTTGAATATAAGGAATAAATAAAAAGCATATAAAGAAAAATCAATTATTTATTGATATAAGTTAATCTGCTCAAGATCAGGTCCTGGTCCTCCTCCACGTAAATAAGCTCTTTGCCTTTTGCATGTCTGTAGATTTGCCGGTGTATTATTAATTTCCTTAAAAATATCTGTGAATGCTTTAGTTACAGATACGACTGTCTTCGTTTTAAAAACTCCCCTCGTACTAATCACCCCAATAACCGTTAGTATGTAGCTGTACCCATTACTGTGATTACTTAAAGATCATATATCACAAAGATTAGTCCACCGTAACTCGAAAAAATGTTACTCGTAATGTACCAGCCTCGAGTAAATTTCTCGCTGTGGATTTATGCGTGGTGCGCACTTTTTTGTTTCTGTAGCAACACTAATATCTCCCCTAAGGGCATGTTTATAAATCTAAAAAGCCCTTTTTCGACAGTTCTGCCGAGACAGAACTTGTATGTAAGACTGTCTTATGTGATAGCACGACAAACTCTTATCGGTAAAAATTCGAGGATTAAAAAGATAGTGTTCAATAAGAAGCCTGTATACTTAATTTGATTATAACCCCTTTTTGACAGAGGTATTTTAGATAAGATAGAGCCTGTATGCTGTGTAGAGGCAAAATATAGCTTAAGAAGGCACAACACATTTTCGGCATATACACTGCTATATTGAAGATGCTATCTTGTGTATTAGAAAACGCAGTACTGATCCGGGGGGAAATTAGCTAATTTTAAGAATAATCCCATATCTGTGTAATAATAATAGCGACAAATAAAGACTGTATATTACCCGTTGTATGTATTTTTAAAGCATAATTACAATCGAATGAGTATGATTATGAAGCAGTATCGGGGTATTAGCTATTTTACTTGTTAACAAGCTACATAATCGCTTAAGATGAAAACGGTGAAGCTGACGCTGGTAGTGATGTTGTCTATGAAGATCCAGATAGGTATAAATAGTAGTCAGTTTGCCTATAATTTTCATAGCTATGAAGTATAGTTTACCTGATTTCTAAAAGTATTATACTGCCGATATCAATAATCAATCAATTCTACGTAATGTTTAATCATGAGATTACGGATTACCTAAATAATGCAGAATTGATTTTAAAACGTCCGATAATTTACTGTAGCACCTTACTTATGACACTGAGGTCTATATAGAATTAATTAAGTCAGTTAATTAATACTAAAACAAGACAGTCAATTATGGCAAATCAATACAATTTTACTGCTTTAAAAGGAAGCTCAACGAATATTCCATATCAATAATCAATCAATGTTAACGTAGTTTAATCTGAGTGTTAACTAACGTATTAATGCAATTGATTTTCCATAAACGTCCGACCTAATACACACTCAACTTACTTTATGAGTGAGGTGTAAAGAGGATTCCCAATTAATCATTATTAATACTAAAACAAGACAGTCAATTATTCAAATCCAAAACAATTTTTGCGCCATTAAAAGGAGCTCAAAACGAAAAGTAAAAACAATCTATAAAGCATATGTGTAACCATTTAATGCGTGTATTAACTAACGTATTAATGCGATGTTATTTTCCACTTAAACCTTGAGCATATAATTTAGCAGTCGACCTTCAATACTTTACTTTTAATTGATAGCACTATTAAAGGAAGTACACAATGGAGCGTAAAACAGACTATAATGCATATCGTATTAATGAATCTTATTTCTGGTTAGACCTTGTATACATAATTTAACGTTCTCAGGGTGAAAATCATTAAAGCATGTTTTGTAAAGCAAAAGTTAATTACTCATTCTTAATTATGTATAATGTTGAAGGTGACTTTCTGAAGGTAAAAATAAGCATTTTGTTGTAATAAAATTCGTGTATGGGTAAAGGCCGCAACCCTCAAATGGAACTCAAAAGAAATGTAATAATAATTTTAATAACAATTATGCACTCTCCTTTATAATAAACCCTATTACGCAAAAAACATAGTAAAAAACGTTATCTACATCAGAATGATATTTAAACTCAGATAGAAATTAACAGTCATAAATACAATATGCCAACCTTTGGTATTGAAAAATTTGAGCTAGCTCTTAAATTTCAACATTAAGGATCGCGTAAAACATAATCGTTTAAGGATTAGGTTTTTATATCCTTGATAACAATCAGAACAACGTTAATAACAGATTAAATAAAATCTTTTTATTATGAAAACACTTGTCATCTTTACATGTCTTATCTATTAATTCTTACCCATTATTAGAATACAATTTTATGACAGGGGTGAAGCCCGAGATTCCTGTCTTACAAGACTTATTAGAATACAACCCCCAATGTACAAATAAATTAGGTCACAATCTGTAGATAGGATTAAAAGAAATGTAATAATAATTATGCAATCTCCTTTGATAAAAACAAATAGGAATCTCATGCCAATGTCTCATAAAAAGTAAAACTGCTTGCCATATACATCAGGGAAAAAAAGACTCCAAAATGAGAAAATATGCGTAACCTTCCAATTCCTATTTTATAAAAATTACGCTAGAGAATACGAACAAGACCAAATTTTATACCCAACAATTTTATTAAAAACACTGCAGTAACAGTAAAACAAAGTAATGACTATACTATACCGTTTTTCAGAAAAGGCATCTAAGCACTGAATATAGAGAGTAATAGAGTTTGCCCGTCAACATAATCATTTCTACTAATTTGTTATAGTTTGTTATTTTTGTAAGGATTTAATCGTTTTTCCATTCTTTATAACAGTGAATAAAGCGAAATTGTTCATTGACTACCATTTTATCGAACATCTATTTCGAATTGAAAAAATTAATTGACTTTCGAACGTGGAATTAAACAAAATGAAAGATGGTATTGATAATTACTGCGGTTTAATTTCCTTTTTTTTAAGTCATGACAGATAATATATATTGCACTTTATTTTCAAAACCTTAATAGAAAAACCGATCTCACGAGTTTTTAAAGCTTTCTTATGTATCTTTTAAAGTAGCTAGTCTTTTTATACAACGGAACCGTTGCGTTGGCTGGCTTAGCTAACGAGAGTTATTGTAATGTATTATTTAAACTCTGCTTTTAACCAAGTCAACGTCTCTTTACTTTATAATGATACGAGTATTATAAAATTTATGTGCCATGTAAATAGTAGGCGTTGTGAAATTTACTGTGAAATTTTATTTATATGCATTATTTTAAACAATGAATTAATTTTATCGTAGATACTTAATTCACATATCTTCTATATTAAAAAACTTCAAAGTTATACTAAACATCTTTCGTGTGTACTGCTTCTAAGGTCTTAGACCAGCAGTTTAAATAATTTTAACCACTAGGTCAATTTTTCGGAACAATCACGTGATTGTAATATTAGAACTTAATGGTGTTTCGATTACGTTTAGAAACTTAAATTTTTGAATGAGAGATAATGTATTATTTAAACTGTGCTTTTAAGCAAGCCAACGTCTTTTTAAATTATGATGATACGAGTACCATAAAATTTATGTCCCATGTAAATAGTAGGCGTTGTGAAATCTACTGTGAAACTTTATTTGTATGTACTGTTTTATACAATGAATTAGTTTTAACGTATTTCCTGTATATTAAAACAACAAAGTTAAATAAATGCTTAAAATATGCATGTTTTAAGATTTCTTATCGAACAGCACTTTAACTTAAACATATTGTGTATATACCAAGACCTACTGCTTTTAAGATTTTCTTAACCATAGCGGTTTAAATCACTTTAATTATCCCGGGAAAAATAACGTGACTGTAATAGAATTTCAAAATTAAGGGACAAGCTCTTTATGCACATTTCTCAAATGGAACACATTGCATATTATTTTATGATCGAATTTATAATGCCATATTACAATAATTATTGTTACCGCTCCATGCTGTTATTTTGAACAGTTTTTGAGTTACTACTACAGTACTACTACTAGTAAATAGCTTAAGAATGTTTATGTTTAATCGCATTTTAAGCACTTTTAGTATGTTATAATCATAAATAATGGCAAACATACTTGAATAATTTTTTACGCACAATTTATAACGTAGTTTTTTAAAGGTGATCATGAATTATAAGCTGTAAAAATTAAAAATATTTACGAGCAAGCTACGATCCATATTAAAATAGATGACATGACAACGGAAAAAATTCAACTTGAGAAAGGCGTTCGACAGGAAGATGCCATCTCGCCGAAGCTATTTACACTAGCGTTGGAAAATGTATTCAAACAACTAAACTGGAGCAACAAAGGTCTAAATATCGATGGCGTTTATCTGAACCACTTGAGATTCGCCGATGACGTAGTATTAGTTAGTACCAGCATAGAAGAACTGAGTAATACGCTAAAAGAGCTGAACGAAGAATCGAAAAAAGTAGGTCTCAGGATGAACCTTACTAAAACTAAACTGATGAGTAACGATCAAAATGTACTATTAATCGACAATATTCCCCTAGAGACAGTGGATCAATATATATATATATATATATATATATATATATATATATATATATATATACTGGTCATACCATAAAACTCGGAAAACAAAATCAAACTGCAGAATCCACTTAACATGGGTAGCTTTTGGAAAATTGAGCTTTATACTAAGAGATAGAGACATCCCCATGAATTTGAAACGCAAAGTATACGACAGCTGCATACTACCAATAACAACCTATGGAACGCAGACGATGGCTCTGACAAAAAGAACCACAGAACAATTACGTGTCACACAGAAGGCAATGGAACGGGCTATGTTGGGTATCACCCTGAGAGATAGAATTCGAAATGAGACTATTCGCAACAGAACTAAAATAACAGATATAATGGACCGTGTCGCAAAACTTAAATGACAATGGATAGGCCACATAGCAAGACAAAGTACAGAAAGATGGACACATAGAATAGTAAACTGGAGGCCCCGTGAAACAAAAAGAAACATAGGAAGACCCCCGAAAAGATGGATCGACGACGTCAAGAACCTTGCCGGGAGAAATTAGATGAAAATCGCCCGAGATAAGAACTCATGGAAACAATTGGAGGAGGCCTATGTCCAGCAGTGGATAAATCAAGGCTGAAAGAAGAAGCTGTGAAGGAAAATCGCGCTATAAGCAAGATCAGAAAGATGCTCTCACCAGCTCAATGAATCAAAGGTAATTAGAGAGCACTCGGTTTAGAGGGGGTCAATCTATTATTTGCATCACATATTGGTATTATCCAGTCAAGGCACCAAGTATTTTGAAATCACACACTAAATTCTATTATTTTGCTTTAATATGACAGTTTTCCACATTTCCGCTTCAATATCCCAATTGGCAAGGTTTTCTTTCTCTGAGTGCGAAGCTGCATCCCGGCTGAGTCTCATCCTTCCACTACATACTACATATCTCAATTCCCTATAAGTAACACCAAACATGATGGTTAAACACGGTCGTCACTATTTCCCCAACTCTCACCACCCCAACGATCGATGACTCACACCCACAACACCTACCTGCTTCCTGCTATTACCGCCAATACACACACACACACACACACACACACACACACACATACACACCTACGTACTTCGCGGTTGCAGCTGCATTACCAACAATACACACACGCACGCGCGCACACATACATACTCACGCGCGAGCGCGTGCGCAAACTACGAGAATTTCCACATCTACACCTTTACACACCTCAACACCTTTACACACCTCAACAACTGCACTACACAAACCAAACAGATTTAAACGATCACCTTTGCTTCCTACACCAGCTATCCCAACCATGCCTACACGAACTTTCCTCTCGAGATATTGCAGCCGCAATATGTCCCAACAATCTTTAAATCTTCCGTGAAAGAACGTCACGTTCAGTCATAATTTCAACTGTGTGTTACAGATCTCATCTCCTTTACCGTATGGTACGCGGCTTATGTTGAGGCACCGTTTTGACGATCTCACAGTAACCTTTACCTAGCTATCCGGTTCCCGTCCAGTCTATTAGACCCAGGCCATCCTCCTTGTCTTACGTGTTCTGTCAAATCAGATGTTATACCTCAGAACACTCAACACACCAGCAAAACTTACAATTCGCACTATTAAGAATTTAGAGTTGAGCTTAACTCACAATCCCTACCACAGATGTCCTCACGATATTCACAAATACCCTCACAAATCAATACACTTGCGCAAAAAAAACAAACGCAAATTTATCTCACCCACCACCCATTTTCACACATATTATTGACAGCCTCCCTCGGAGAATGCCTTGACACCACTACCTATTTACCTATTTACTCAGCATCCCCTCGTCTATCCCATGACGACTAATGCAACAGACCTCGCAAACGAATATAGTAAAATCGCACATAAATACACACTACACTAACGTAACTACAAACCCATTAATTAAAACCCTACGTGCACGTACACGTCTAAACTCGTATTTTTTTCCCTTTTTAAAGCTAAACAATTCCGAAACTTATGATTGTAATCAATACAATATCACTAACACATCGCAGCACCATTTATAGGTACAATAACTGTAATTTTGAATTTTACGTAAAAAGATAAGTCAATTTTGTTAAAAATTCTCTATACCCAGGTGTAGCCATTTTAGAGATAAACCATTTTTTTTAAAACGATTTATTTTTTTAATTTATTGAAACAAACAGATAAGTACTTAAGCAGATGTAATATTCTAAAGATTTCCAAATATTATATTTGGCTTCCTCCAGATGTTTCTACAGAATGTTTTCTGTTTTCCTTCTACATGTTCAGAGTAATAAATTGGAACATCGTGTATTTTTTTTAGCGTACCGATCACAACAAGAAGTGTTAAGGTTCTCTACTTCAATCTTGACATGACAAATGAATTTTTTATTTGATAATCACTAATAGTAAAATGTTAATCTAATATGTTCATACAGGGACCCAGATAATAAAATCTTTGTTGAAAGAACAAACTTACCAGTTTTTGTTAATTTACTGTTAACAAGACAAATTTAAATTAATATTCATTACTTTAGCAGTAATCCGTAAACCTTTTTATTAATGGTACGCATAATGAACAAGAAAATAATAGCATCAAACATAACAATTATAACAAATGTTCAATGTGACTGCCATCTTCTTGGATGCATAATATACTTCTTTCGTTAAAAGAATGTCGTATTTTCCAATATGTTTAGAGTGAATCTACATCTTTAACGTATCCTCACAAAAAGTAATCAGTTGGTGTTACATCTGGTGATCTCATCGGCCAATTGCTTGGACCTCTCCTTCGGAACTATTTATTACGAAAACGTTCGTCCAGATAATATCCCTGAATATGCGCTAGGGCACTGTACAATTGAAGCCACATTTTAGCTTGAACGTTTAGCGGTATGTTTTCAAGAACAGTCGAAAAATCTCTTTTTAGAAACCTTATGAATTTGCTTCCGTTTATATGGCCATAAAAAAAAGTACGGAAAATAACGTAGTTTTCGATAATTCTGCCAAAATATGAATTTCAAATGCACATTAACAAGTGTTTAAATGATTTGAGCGAATGGTTGTATTTATTACTACATTACGATAAAGATATTTATAATAAAGGAATTTTAAAAATAAATACTAAACTCCTAATAAACAGTGTTTCGTTTTAATAATACAATCACTTCATATTTTCATGACTTCTTCATTGGTTTTGAATCGTAATTTTGTAATGAAGTAAAAATACCTAATTTCATATTTAAATAGTCAAATTTGATAGGAAACTACATTAATTTGTATAGCAATCCTTGAAAACACTTATTTTGTTGTATTTATATAATCCCAATTCTAGGAAATAGCATAATAAGCACTAAAATACATAAAATTCGAGTATTCTCAATCGGAAAAAGATATTCCATTTAGATTTTCACTGATTTCTATCTAATTTCACCTACTTTTGATAGACATATTATACAATCATGCTGTCATTTCAAAATTTCCTTAAAAACCCTTTCAACAAGCCAAAATTCATGAAATTATGTCTATTGGTTATCAAGTTATAGACATTTGTTTACAAAAATTTCTCCCACCTACCACCGCCACTGATGCGTAAGGATAAAATGTTCTTATCAAAATTTGTAGATACGGAAATGGCGATTATAAATTACATAAAAGTAGCTTACGTGATGCATTACGATTTTCGAGAAATTAAAGATTTTAGGTAGGCCATGGCATTTTCGCCACCTAGCGGCAGATTTAGAAAGCTGAAAATAATTTCTAGCATTTTCTCATGGTCACTTTATTCATGCTAATTTTCTACAGCTTTAACAGTTTCAAGGTATTGCCGGTCCGTACCCTTATTTGGACAGCCTGTATATATATATATATATATATATATATATATATATATATATATATATATATATATATATATATATATATTTCTATTTAGATTTCCACAAGTATTCATGTTTAAATAAGACAATTTTTCTTTAAAACGTAAAAATTAATTCAACGTTTCGGGAACGTCCTTTGTTCCCTTTGTCAAGAATTTATTTGACAATTACAGAAATTGAAATAAGGTAACTATTTTTAACAAGTACAAAATATGAAACAAGGTAACTAATTTAATTTTAATCTGGACGAGTGTGTTTGACTTCGGGTAGTTGGTCTAGTATGTGATGTAGAAGGTGCAGAAGTGGGGACGCCAGGAATAGTTGCAGCATAAGTGTTTGAAATTTCTGGAAGATTTGGAGTTGGTTGAAATGTAGAATCAACTTGTTTAATGATATTCTTCCAAATTTGTGGCATTCTAGAAGTGTCATCTCGTTTATTGAGGGCGTTTGGTCTTCTTTCAATTTCAACTGCTTCTCTAATAATTCTTGCTTGTAAGGTATATAGAGGTGCAATTAAACGGATATTGTTGGTATTAATTTGGTGTCCTGTATCTAAATGATGTGTAGCTAAAGACGATGAAGGATTGTGCTGTTTAATTGCTAGTTGGTGTTCATCGGCTCTCGCATATAATATTCTGTTAGTTTATCCTAATAAGTTCTTCGACAGTTGTTGCACGGTATCTCATACACTCCTTGGCTTTCATTAGGAATTTTGTCTTTGGGGTTTCTTAAAAGTTGGGACAAAGTTGAATGTGGTTTGAATACCGGTCTGAAGTCGTTTTGGGAAATTTCTTTGCTATTGTCTGTAATTCCTTTTATGTAAGGTAGAATAACAGGAATCTTTCGTTCATTGTTTGACAAGTTATTATTTCTTGGTCTTCTTATTTCGTTGGTAATTTTCAATATTTCTTGATCTTTTATCCATTTTGAACTAGTATTTTATTAATAGTCTTCATCTCTTCCGTTCTAGAATTTTGGTCAGATAAGTGGTAAGAGCGGTATATCAAGGATTTCATAACGCTACGTAATTGACCAGGATGGTGATGCGAGAGAGTTCAAGTAATAACAAGACTTCCTAATGGTAAATTTACACACAAAGTTTATCGAAAACCAACACATACGAATAGATACTTAAACTCTCTCTCGCATCACCATCCTGGTCAATTACGTAGCGTTATGAAATCCACGATATACCGCTCTTACCACTTATCTGACCAAAATTATATATATATATATATATATATATATATATATATATATATATATATATATATATATATATATATATATATATACCGATTTTCTCATCAATCAACGCCAGATCAGACTGTTAAGTCTAGAACTTTATAACATGCACCTTATCGCTTAGGCGCACACTAAGGGAAGATTTTTAAAACTCAACCATTAAAGGTGGAAAACCCGGGCAGTTGGAGATCTGAAAATCGGGAATCAACTCTCATTAATAACAGAACCAACCAGGTTTCGCATTTTTTGAAATGTTACCTCAGGAGGATGAAATCGGATTCTAAAGGGGACAAATTGTTTAAACAAAGTGAATAAATGATAAAGCGGTTAAGCCCAGAAACATAATAATGATATTCGTAAGATATAAAATGAAAACACGTGTTTTGACTTTTCCCGAAATCATACCCTAACAGGTAGAAAGAAAACAAATTAAGTTTTTCTGAACCAAGTATACCGTGTGGAGAATCACGAGGATGGAAAATAGCTGACAGAAGCAAGGAAAATGTAATTATGAGATTAATCATCCCTCAAGGGTAGTTTTAGGGGTTGAAAGTTCAAAATACTGTAAATTATCATGTTGGGTATCAAACTAAACCACAATGAAGATCGTTATGGAATTTACGAATTTAGTTCAGTGCTAAGGAGGGAGGAAATGGGATGAAATTGGGATTGTTGGGTTCCTTGAGACTTATAGCAATAGCATCTTAGGGAGCTTTGAAATTTAAATGAAACACGACTTCAGTAGTACGTTTAGAAGGCATTTGAAAACCAATGTGAGACGGTGGGAAATAGAAGTTGAAATTCAACTATTATATACGGCCAGTAAAGCAACAGAAGGGGATGGAACATACATAGTACAACATTTTCATACATTTCATTTACATTCATATTTTATTTAACTTACAATTTTTCATTAAAGTATACATTTTTAATATTTAGTGACTAAATTAGGTCACGTATTAATGAAAAACTGTCGGCGGAGTTAATAGTATAAACTTGTTAACGATAGATCTACAATACACAGCAGGCTCTACAAGGTAAACTGAATAAAAATTGGGCCGTTCATATTTAAAAATTAGGGAAAGCCACTTAGGTTCTATTAGTGTCTGTTGCCATACCAGCTCAGTGCAAAAGTATCAGACTTGTAAGTGAAGAGTTGTCAGGCGCTTGAAAAAAATACTACTCCAGTGCGAAAACAGTCTTTCTCAGGACTAAGCGTGATGAGGAAAGCAGAGTCCGCTTCCGAAACGTCTATTATCAGACCGTAATTACAAACCAGCCACAAAACAAATACAAATTGACAAAATTTGTTTATAAAATGTTGAAGGTGTCTACTTAAAGCTTTCCTTCAAGAACCCTCTGTTCGTTTCCACGCTAACCTCGATCCATTATTGCAGCTGTCGCTAAACCATAAACATGAATACGTTTAAACGCCGACAGCGTAGACTAGACTAGGTATCACAAGCAAGAACTTGCGAGTATTTATGTATTTTGCACAAAAATTAATATCTGGTGGCCGGCCATCAAACTATTTCATCTAATTCGGCCCGGCTATAACACTTTCAAAGTTGAAAGATGTTTTGCATCAAGTTTAGCATCTCGAACAGAGAAGAACTCAAGAGTTATAGACATTCGAAAAAATCGTTAACGTCGTTTTTACGATGGGTGAGCTCTGCGGCCGGGAGTGCTTGCGCGTTTAAAACAAATGGAAGAAAGAACACCCGGATTCTTCATCATCGCCAACACCGCAGGAAGCGATACCGTCGCTGCTCGACCTGTCGTTTCATCGAGCGAGCAGCGAAGCAACACTGGCCATCACCGCACAGAAGGGAGGCGACCTAAGAAGACGTCGCCCCGCTAGTTGTGGCCCAACTAGCGATACCATCGACGTCCATCGCCATCACCGACGCCGCAAAGGAAGACGGGAAGAAGATGCCGCCCGAATCCGTCAGCCCGACAACTTGACCCAGAAGAGGCCAAGAAAACCCCGATCATCAGCCTGACAACGCTGCCCCGACGGAAAACACGTTTTACGCACTCGAGGAATACACCGATAGACCAGCAGCCATAGATTCTTCGTTAGAGTGAGAACTGATCGCTTTCTCGCGAATTATACAGAAAACGGGTCGCCTTTACGAGACCCAAGGCAATCCGGATCCAGCCTGCCTCACTCGTAGAGCTGTCCGAAGCTGACGTCAGCTCAGAGCTGGTACTTTTAGGTATTAATGTGATCTTTGTCTTAAGATGAAGCAGCGAGGTCGAGCGATCCCACTCGTGTTGGTACACCTACGAACTAAGAGCCAGAAGAAAATCCGAGCACCACTCCAGTGAATGTAGGAAATCCCGTACAGACTGGGCTAAGTGCATTAATTGCGGTGAGGACCACACCACAAGCTACCGGCGATGCCCGAAGCTCTCTCGACCTCCACAACGGAAGAAGACGGAAGTGCCACAACGACAAAGAGGACATCGCGGACAGCGACCCGTACCATAGTCAGTTACCCCGAGCGATGGTAGGCGTAGTTGAGGGAGTTGAGTAGATTGATGAAAGTAAAAAATATGTTCTTGTGTTTATTCTAAAGTAAAATAATAAGTGTGATATATCGTTGGATTCCTTAATTTTTTCCCATTTAACCATGAAAGATTCCAATGTGGCGGCCAGATGAAAAAAAACAAAAGGTAGTACCTCAAAATCTAGTGGGTGCAAAAAATCATAAATTAAATGAAAATGTAGATAAATGTACATGTTCATCCGACACTCAGTTTTTAAAAATTTCGAGGAGTAAAGTTTCTTAGCTTTGAAGGGTTTTAGTTTTTGCAAATATTTTGAGAACCGCTATTTTCTCCACCTTCTGAATGCCGCTTAAAGAGACGTACAATAATGCAACTTCTGTTTAATTTAATCAAATAACAAAGATACCCATATATGGAAGGATACTTGGTGCACCCTGTATACACACACACCACACACACACACACACACACACACACACACACACACACACACACACACACACACACACACACACCACACACACACACACACACACCACGCACGCACGACACGCACGCACGCACGCACGCACGACACACGGACACGGACACGAGAAACACGGACACGGACACGGACACGGACACGGACACGGACACCGACACCGACACCGACACCGACACCGACACCGACACCGACACCGACACCGATACGGACACGGACACGGACACGGACACGGACACGGACACGGACACGGACACGGACACGGACACGGACACGGACACGAACGACACGACACGGACACGACACGGACACGGACACGGACACTGACACGACACGGACACGGACACGGACACGGACACGGACAGACACATACACATACACATACACATACACATACACATACACATACACATACACATACACATAACATATACATATAGATATACATATACATATACATATACATATACATATACATATACATATACATATATATATATCATATACATATAATATATACATATACATATAATATACATATACATATACATATACATAAATACATATACATATACATATACATATACATATACATATAGTATATATATATATATATATATATATATATATATATTAGAAATTTTACAATTAAAGGTAACAAAAGAAAACAAAACATAAAATCCCTTCGGTCGGATTCCAACATTCATACCATCTTTTGCACCGTTCAAAAGAAATCGACCTAGTCAGGCTAACGTTTCCACATCAGACCATGCTAATTCATGCTTTATTTCTTCAACGTGACTCACCCATTTGCTGGATTCGTTTACCTCTAGTCGAAAATATGGTACTTCAACATGCGTTGCAAATTTTTGCGACTACAGAGTTTTCACCAACTCCACTAGCAACGTTTGAGTAGTGTCCTCACGATCCGACTTCCTTCCATGTTAAAAATTTTTTTTCACTGACGCACACTATCACAATTCACCAACAGAACGTGGACTTATCCTTCTGATGTTAAAAATTTTACAATTAAAGGTAATACAAAAAAACAAAACATAAAATTCAAATATTATACGTGCGATTTATTTGAGTACATATCAAATGAGAGACGGCAATATATCCGAGCACCGGAAAATCTTGCGATTGACTGACTATCATCCTCTTTATTTCTAAATATATACCAAAATTAGGCGTAGTCAACCGCAACGTTTTCCTTGACCGGTAGCGGCCCTCATAAACCTACAAAGTCAGCATTTCTAGTTACAATATTCTGACATATTTATGGAATTGCATACTTCTACAAAGTAAGCATTTCCTAATTAATAACAATATTTCTGACATAATAAAATACTTACCTTTTTGGGATTTTTAATGGTGTACTTTAAATTATACAATCTAAACGTTTCGATAACACTTACAGTTATCTTGGTTAAAAATTGTTAAAGATGTAGTAAACAATTTTGTCAAATTTGAAAAATTTTTCAAATTTGACAAATTACCATCAATCCGTATATATATATATATATATATATATATATACAGGGTGATTCAGAAAAACGTGGTCAACCAAACTTGATTTTGTTTAAATGGAACATAACTCGTGAAATTTTGCGTACATTTGACGCGTAATTCATATCCCTAGCTTCAGAAGTTTTCGAGTTATTCGCATTATTTCAAAATTTTGAAAGGTACACTGTGTCAAAGAAATTAGTGTACCGAGGAAGTTATTGTAGAGATAAAATGATTTTCTGAGGTGTTAAAGTCTGAGTACGGCGTTACTAAGAACCATTCCCAATACCCGAAAATATTGTACAGGGCGTCCAAAAATTTGGTTCAAACTTTGACATCACAAATATCGGAAAACTCAATTTTTCAAATGGAAACCACCACTTTTATGTCACTAGTGAATTCTCATTCGAAAATCAATAGGAAAGTATCTGACATACCCTATACCTAAAATAAGCAGTTTTAATTTATTCGATAAAAACCAATTCTTTTTTACAAAACGCGTTTGAGGTCCCTTTTTTTGTAGAGTAGGCTATGAGAATTTGAATAGCAAGTTTCTTACGTTTGAATTGCTTCTGTGACCATCTAATGGGTGCTTTCGCAGATGAATAAGAAAATACTTGCTTGCAGTACATTATTATGACATGAATTTTCTCTCTCAAAGATGGTGCTTCATTCGTATTTGGACACAATACTTTTACAGTGTTTTGTATCTACAAATATTCAGTAACAAACTTAAGGTTAAATTCTAATATAACAAGGTAATATGAAACATGACAAACACGAAAACGAAGTCCGAGGGTTCATACCTATTTTGAAGATGCTCACTCGGATAACTTAACCCGCGTCGGAATTACTGTAGTGTTTTATGTATAATTCTCTTACATTGTTCCCATGTTAATTGGTCCAGCCAATAAGCAAACTATAAGATATGTTCAAAATGTCGCCCATTTCGTTTCAGGTAAGCTTGAGTCTATTCCGAAATGAAGTTCAGACATGTTGTAACATTATATGTAACACTATGAAAGACCTCCGTGATACGATTTTTCATATCTTCTCTCGTGGTAGCCGGTGTTTTATAAACTGCAGATTTTACAAACCCCAGAGGAAAAAATCTAAACTCGTAAGGTCTGCCGATCGAGCGGACCAAGCTATAGGACCACCTCTACCAATACATTTTTCTGGAAATAAAGCATCTACATGCTCTCGGCTTGTCTATGGTAGTGAAGAGTAGCACCATCCATTTGAAGCCACTACAGTTCTCTTATGGCCTCCGGAGTATGTTGAATAAGAAGTGGAAAGTCTTCATTCAAAAATTGTAAAACCATCTCCGTTTACGTGGCTCTCAAAGAAATGCGGTCCTATAACATAATTGCCAACAATACCTCCTAGACATTTAAACTCCATTGCTGTTGAAAATGATTTACATGTACTACATGTGGATTTTCGGTGGCGTAGTAACGATAATTATCTCTATTAACAAATCCATTTAGATGGAATGTATATTCGTCTATAAATAATATTTAGAATGGAAACTGATTTTTTCCTGTAATTTAATTTGCATCGAGCGAGAAAAGTTAACTCGTTGAATGTAGTCATCAGCGGAGAGGTCTCGATGGAGTACGATAGAGGTGTAGTTTATTCTTTTGATACATTTAGATACGAAGGATTTTCCAATATCTAGATTCCTGCTAAACTTCTCGTACACCTATTTCTGGAGTTTTGACCACGGATAATGTAATATCCAATTCATTTTTCATGTAGAACAGATTTGCTTCTTGTTTTTTTTCATAGCTTGCGTTGGCTGTTCTTTCAAAGCGGTCTTTAATTTTTACCTGGGATGTCTTCTATCTGGATATTTTTGAGCGTAGAGTCGTGACACTAACAAACAATTTCCATCACTCCTTCTATTCATACGTCATGCTCACAAGTTGTTGTCTTGAATAATTTTCTTGATTCATTACTTTAATAACACGTACAAACAACTTAAATTAAAATTAAGTTTTGGATGATAAGTAAATAATAAACAAGATGTCATGTTAGAAAACAACCATTCCGCAGCCTTCTCTGCTGAAATGCTCATTTAAAACGAGAAAATTCATGATGTCATAATAATGTACTGCAAGCAAGTATTTCTTTATTCAGCTGCGAAAGCACTCATTAGATGGTCACATAACCAATTCAAACGTAAAAACTCCTCAGAGCCTACTCTGCAAAAAACTAACGCGTTTTCATCGAATAAATCAGAAACTGCTTATTTTAGGTATAGGGCAAATCAGATACTTCCTATTGATTTTCAAAGGAGAATTCACTAGTGACATAAAAATGGTGGTTTCCATTTGGAAAAATTGAGTTTTCCGATATTTGTGATGTCTAAGTTTGAACCAAATTCTTCGGACACCCTGTACAATATTTTCGGGTATTGGAATGGTTCTTAGTAGGCCGTACTCATACTTTAACACCTCAGAAAATCATTTTATTTCTACAGTAACTTCAACAGTACACTAATTTCTTTGACACCGTGTACCTTTCAAAATTTTGAAATAATGCGAATAACTCGAAAACTGCATATGAATTACGCGTCAAATGTACGCAAAATTTCACGAGTTATTCGATGGTGCGAAAATATACAGGGTGTTCCATTTAAACAAAATTAAGTTTGGATGACCACGTTTTCAGAATCATCCTGTATATATGAAAACATTTTTAAACTGGGTAACTTTTATTCTGCTCACACTTTTTCGGACAAGTAGTCTGGGAGCACTAAATGGACACCTGATATATATTATATATAATATATATATATATATATATATATATATATATAATATATATATATATATATATATATATAATTATATATATATAAAAGTTATATAATTAGATGGCCTCAGTTAAGGAATTGTCATACTCTACTATTACAAATACGAAAAAATGGTTTATAAATACCACAGTCATAACTACACCTTTTAATTATTTTCAGAAATGCGTGTGTTATAGAAACTATCCAACTTCGTTATTTTGAATCAAACAACCTATATTATTCTTTACATATATCATTTTTTTAGAAAAATATTTCAGTGCCTCGAAAATAATTTCAGACGGATACCATAATGTTTTATAAGGGTATCTCATCATATTCATTCCTTGTAAAATTTGCTTTCAATTGATTGCAAATAACTTTGATGATATTTTATGAAATAATATTTTCATTGATAATTTTATTGAAGTACATATTTTATCTAATTTCAGTTTTATTGCGCATTGCCGCGGTGCTTTGGAAAACGTTTGTCAATTAGATAAAATGTTAATATCTCGAAAACTATCGCTCAAAATATCGATAATTTACATCAGTGGAAAGAAATTTAATTTATCCGCTGAATAAGAAAATGGGTGGTTCTATTTAAAAATCAATTATCTATGTTTGAAAAAATTATTTTCTGAGCGATAGAAATTATTGAATTATAAAAGCAAGATTTTGGCATGAGAATGATGCGGTACCCTTTTCGGAAGTAAAACGAACATATCTCTACCGGTATCCGTCTTCGAGATATGAAAGTTTTGAGATACTGCAAATGTCATTTTTCTAGAAAATGTCAAATAACTCGAAGCAATGCGACGTAGACCCATAGTATGGTTATTAAAGTGACCTTTAAATTTAACGAGGAATTCAAAATGGAATAATATATAGGTTGTTCTATTTAAAATAACGAAGTTTCCATGAGTCTCCGGTATAACCGGAAGTCCGCCATTTCTGAAATAATTTTAAACATGTACAACTTTATATAAGACAATTTTTCGGATTTGTAATAGTAAGGAGTTATTGCCCGCTTAATGGCACTATATATATATATATATATATATATATATATATATATATATATATATATATATATATATATATATTACGATGATCTTAAACTCCCCTGTATCTGATTTAGTATTTTTACTTAATTTTTTTTTTTTAATTATATTTAAATTATTTATATTTTTGTATTAATATTTATACAGTTGGATATAAACATGAAGTATAACTTTTGCGATAATACTTATTATAATTATTTAAATTGCCCAGACTAACTTTTAAAAACAGCCACATGTAAAGACTCATCAAAGGGATAGGGATCAAAATTTAGAAGAAACTTTATATTTAAATGACAAAATAAATGATTATTAATTTATATTATATTAATATTTTGAATATAATAATTATAGTTAATTTGATTAATGCACATTGAGTTATAGCCCAATTATATTTTATCGTATCTAACTTGCTCAAAGAACTTGAATTATAAATTTTAATTTGCATTAATATTTGTGTCACACCTTGTACATAACAAAAATTCTTCAAAATGCATACTTGGGCATGCGCTGTGAATACGCAAACATGTGACTTATGATTACAATAAAAATGAAATTCGCCATACATGTAAGTATAAATACGTTTGAATTTAATCAATATAATATTAACCATTTAAAATTTTAGATTAAATAATGTTCTCTTTGGACATGCATACACGTTGTCGCGCATCATGATTGTTACAAAGGATTGAAATTATGAACACAACAATAAAAATATCAATGTCAACAATAAAGTACAAAATCATAACACTCACATAAAATGTTCTCCTTTTCTGGTTACTGCTGATGAAGTTGATTGTAGAAAACAGCTCCTTCAAACTCCAACTCTGCTCCTCGAACATCCAAATTTTCTTCAATATAAACAGCTTATACGTTTAGGTAAGTTTCACTATTGTTATTATAATATTGATGAATCTTTAATTTTTAGGATCATCACTTCTTATATTTATTTCAAAATAAATTTTGAAAAGCATGGATCGTTTGAAGGTTATTATAAATTAAACACACTTCCAGTAAATAAGGTGTATAATGATGATAACACGAAGAGAACACAATTAAATATCCATAACAACGTAAACAAAATAAACTTAAAAACAAACAATGTCGAAACTGCGGAAACATTTTCATTAACTATCGACAACCTCCGATTTTGATTTTTAAAAAGGTAAACTAACCTTAATTTAATTATTTCCGATACTAAAATCGCACTTTGTTTTTAACGAAGTGACGTTATTTTGTTTTTTTTGTTAATTTCACAAAAAATTGACAACATCTTACTTTAGCAAGCTGTTGAAACAGAGGAAAATTAAGAGAGATTGTAATCCTTCAGCACTTCTATTTATATGATAATGGATAGCGACCAAAATCTTCGATTGTTCTCAATAGTTACCAACAATATTTCCTAAATTCTGATTGGCTAAAGCAATTTTTACATTACGATATAATTTCAAAACCCCATAACTTTTGCCCCCTTAAACCTATCTTAAAACTAAAAACATATTCATAATCTACATAAATTTTTCTATAATTTAAAACCAAACATGAACTAATTCCTACACTTAATAACTAAGTTAATTTTCACACTGAATTATTGATTTTACGCTAATTTTATGTACTTTACAGGCCTGGAAATGATTTCCACATGAATATGGGATGCTACTACACATAAATATTCATCTTTTACATGCCTACGGCCAATTTGAAAGGAAAATTATTTTAATTTTTCCAACACTCTTAGAAACTAAATTTGACAAAATGGTCACAAATATAGTGAATTGTAACTTGAAATTGAGGCTACTTTACTATTTTTGCCTCTACTAATTTATTTTACACAAATCGTCTCAATCTAAAATAGTTTTTATATAAATTTTATGTGAGGAAATAACATAACCTCATATTGTTAACACAATTTTCAATGTATAATTTCACACTATTTACCACTATAACTGTTTGTGAAAGTGTTTAAACTTAATGTGTATGTCTCAATTTAATTTATTTTAACACTTTCATAGGTCCATAAGTTCTTCTATGACTAGTGTCGAATTGTTGCAAATCACTAGTTTAAGGTCTGTAAATGTTGATCAAACACAATAATTCCAGAACTGCTGCTTAATTTATGTTTTATAGTTAATCACTAACGTAATTGTTCTGTTTTTTGTAATTTTAGCACTGATATACGTTTATCGCACTAACACGAATGTTTTCATGATTCTTGGCTCGTACATTTAAATTGTGACATTGATACCAGCCTATATCTAGTTTTTAACATTAGTTTTGTAAACTACAGCATGTATTTCATGTCGTCAGGGAACATTATGTTTAAATAAACTTACTACCTAAATTTGAACTTGAATTAAATCATAACGATAACTAACATACCCTATACTTAAATGTAATGTGCTGTCGATTATACTTATATTAACATTTTATAAAGAAATATTTAAATTTACATACATCTTAATGTTCATCAATTCATTCTTATCTAGAATGATATATAATGATATGTACCATTTGTACAAACTAAAGAAATTATTCACTATGTCACTCACATAGCTACTCGAATGTAATCTAAATCATCTCAACATATATATATATATATATATATATATATATATATATATATATATATATATATATATATATATATATATATATATATATATATAATGACCCTGATTACTTGATTACTATTAGTAGGAGTCCTAAGTATAACAAGAATTTTTTATCGTAACTTTGTATTTGTTCGACCAGACTGTGATAAACAAGTTGGTTCTTAGTGACTTTTTGAGTTAAGAAAACATGTAATTTTTTATACGGCAGCTTTTTATCAGATGTATTAATGATCAATTAAATGAACACGTTATATCTTAACTTTATTACATTCTTTAGTGTTAAACAGTCTTTTTTAATTAATTGATAGAATTTGGTACAATTTATTAATGTGTAAGCACAGAATTTTATTCATATAAATACTTTTTAGGTAAGTTTCCTAAACACAAAATGTGATTAAATTTGCTTCCATTTCAATTTACTTCTATTCTAAATGTAAATTTATAATTTAATTTTCGCGAGAAATTTATAAAGAAAATAACACCACAAAAATAAGTAATTGAACAATAAATTTAGGTTATATTGGCACAAAAAAATGCGTAATAGTTTGTAGACGTAACTTTTTAGGGATGATATTAAAATATGTATCGCGAGTGTAATAGGATAGGGGTCGACTAAACATTTCTTTTTCTTATCTAAACAAATTCGGATGACTGGTTTAAAACTCGGGGAACATTTAAACGAGGGATTTATTTAAAATAAGGGGTGATTGTATAACTAAGGGTTTTAGAAACACTTACTTAGAAAGATATAATGGGTGAACGATACAAAGCCTGAATAAATACATTTTTGAAAAAGGCGGTGAGTAGCCGTCGAGTGTATTCGTTTTAATTCCGTTTTGTACAAGTCAATTATAATATGCAAAAAAGAAAAATATTATTCACGAAGAATTTCGGAAAACAAAAAGCTTAGTAAAAAATAATATTGTATACCTAGACCTACATAATAATTAGAATTCATGATTAAAAGCTGGGTAATTCTTTTGGTTGCCAAGGTTTTAAAGTTTTTATACAACATTACAGCATTGTAACAATAGCGAATATTAAAACTAAACACTGATAATTTAAATGAATTATCATGTTACTAGTGAGCCTCATAACCGGCTTTTTGGTCAGTAAATTCTAGGTAGACTGCTTTTAGAGAATCGTTGACCATGTGTTTCAGTAGAATAGGGTGGTGCGAATTATTAGGCGCGACTTGAATCTCGATTTCCACATAAAAAGTGTATTGTTTATTTTGATTAATTACATGTAACTTAATGAAAGTTTTTACTTATTAAGAGTTTACGATCTTCTGTCGTCCTGCTACGAAGTTATAAACGGCGTCAGGTGGAGAAGGGTCGCTTCAGAGTTCTAGTTACCACTGTAACTAGTACCACCAAAGAAAATGCGTTCTAATATTTAGCAGAATATATACTGAAGACTGGCTCATTTTCTGTTACCAATTGCCGAATTAATAGCTCTCCCTACAAAACTAACTATCTGAAGTGGAACAACACAACGTGAAAGTGGAAATTAAAAGAAATTAAATTAATAAGTTAAACATGTTTTTTTAATTATGCAACCTCTTATGTAATACGTTCGTAATGAAAGTAGGCAGCGCCGTAACAACAAAAATGGTTTAAACAGATGTTTAAACCGCTAGACGTATGAATACGTAAAAATAAGCTTATATTTGCGTTTTCATATTCCATAAATTTGTTCTAATACCTCAAGTAATTTTTTAAAGATATTTTAATTTACTGAGGACGATAACTGTAATTGTTATCGAAATTTATATAAATTATAAATAGAAAAATAGACGATTTAAAAACATGTCGTAGGTTCAAGTCCTACTCGAGGTAAACTTTTTTTGGATGTATTTAATAAAATTAATAATAATTTTTAATTTAATATTTAAATACTTTATTATTTATTTATCTAAATTCCTGCATGTACTTTTTCAAATAGCCTCAATGATTCTGTGTGTATTTAATGAAAAAAGTGAACAAAAGGAATCTTTAACTTGAAAAAATTCCAAATAAAATTAGCACTTTATTTCATTTTCCTGGTTCAGTCCTGGAAATGTAGCCATTTGTCATACAATAAGCCCCGCTCAATATAACCTGTTTTCCTTGCATAATTTAAAGATACTGTTTTCTCCCATATAGTAACTGAATATAGAGCCCATTTCTGTAGACGTATCGAAAATCAGTTTCAGCATTTTCAATTCTATTTAATATTTAAGACATTAAGGCTATCGTATTAAGAAAGTATATAAAGTAAAGCAAATTATGTTTATACAATTGTTACTTTCTTGCTCAACAAGAAAGTATTGCGGTCGAAAAAAAATCGAAAAAGATAAGTTGCGTTATTTTGATGAACCCGAAAAACAAAATTTTAGAAAATTTTTCAAAATGTCTGTATGTGTGTCTGTGGTCACTCACTAGTCGAAACTATACGGACGATTTTGCTGAAATTTGGAATGAAGGTCTACAAGCCTTCTAAATGCAATAGTGTATACCTATGTGAAAATAAGGGTGTTATTTTGGGGGAAAATTTTCAAATGATGACATAGAAGATTGAAATTCAGGTCATAAATAACTCGCATGAAATGCAATTTTTTAAAACTTTCAAAATTGAATATGGCCCCAGTTACAGTCACATATACATTGTTTCGTAGAAATATATATTTCCGATACCGTTCAAGATATAAAATAATTGGAAATAGATATGCGCAGTTAAATAAATGTTCTTTAAAGAGATTTCTTTAAGTAATGAATTATGGTATAAATTTGCCTACATTTAAGGGGTCAAACTTAAGCAATTAATCGAAATTGATTTATTCAAAATTCTCTTCAAGCATTTTTTTTGTTTTTTCTATATTTTATAGGGAACCATCCACTCTTATGAGTGCAACTAACCTGCTTCTTCTAAACCTACTAGTATAGGAGTATACATTTTCAAATATTTAATATTGTTATTGTTATAACTTTCTAACTATTTTGGTTACAGACCTGGGATTTTCGAAATAAATTTTGTTCATTTGCGCCAATGAAATGATATTACCTTGATGAAAACTCTACTTCCGGTTTTTCCGGAAATCGAAAACTTTCCTTGTATTGATGGTATAACATACACATACTCTTACTTTATTTGAAAGGGAGAGAAATTTACTTTAAAATGACATGAAACGGTCCATAGTTATCTTGAAAGATAAGCGAGATATCTATTTTTAACTTTCAACCTACATATACATATGTAGGTATAGAAGGTTATGCAATCGACTTTCTTTCACTATCGCTAAGTCGACGTATTAGCTTATTTTACAACTCTTGGATGTCTCGGAGAGGGAGGTGTTTATTAGGGTCAGTTTTTGGTTTTTATTACATATTTCTAAAGCAGTTGAGTATTTCAAAGGTATAAAATACCCCATGTATTTTTTAGTACTTACCTACTTATTATTCGTGATTCAGACATTGAAAGATTTGAACGAACATTTAAATTCCACCTTGGGAATTTCTTTGGCGCCAAACTACGCATCGTATCCAAAAATTGCATGAACACAATTTGTATTTCTAAAATCTATACGGTAGTATTTTTAGATTTTTGAAATATACAGCATTTGATGGAAACCTAAAACTGCACCTAATAAATCCCCTTTTCCGCGGATTGATGTCTCCCAAAATCTACTCAGGTCCAATAG